>DWME01003582.1:0-17920 GCA_018244795.1 Parelbella ahira ahira
GGCCTTAACCCTCTCAATATGAGAGGAGACCCATGTTCCAACAGTGGAATGACTATGGGTCGATTATTATTATTATTTTATAATAATCAAAAACTACGTACAGGGCACTCCATCTCCTCCCTGCTCTTGTTGGACATCGTATCCGCCTTGTATTCGTTCTCGAGGCCGAAATACTGTGAAAGAAATGAAAAAACCAGTGTAAAAAAACATTTGGATATCATAAATGTCTTTGTATGTACAGATTAAAAATAATTGCTACAAATATACAGACACTAAAACGAATAGGCAAATATTAAAAAAAATCACACTCTAACATAATTATAAAAAAAAATAAGCTTACCGGGTTCAATTTTCTGTTCTAAATAAGTAACAGCATGTGCCTACACGGTAAGTAGAAATAACAAGTACTTTAAAATACATACGGACTACAATTACTCTTTCAATACTCACATGATATTTCAACTGCACAGCATCAAGGCATCACGAGTTTGCTCCTAAACAAATTTCTGGAAATCCTATTCAAAACCGCCAATAGGACATACTTACCTCATGTGATTACAGGGTCTGAAGACCAGCACGAACAGTCTCCAAAATAGTAGGCATGTATCTAAGATAAGACTATATCCTGTCCTATTCCACTTTGATAATGCATGTGCGTGAAATGCAATAACCATTTAGATCACTTAAGCAACCCCTTGTACAACATTCGTCGATGAAACATCAAAGTTAAAGTTATTTATATATAGCCAGGAAACTGTTCTAGATCAAAGGAATCGAAGGCAGACAAATGGGAGACGCCCACCTAAATTCTTAGCAGCACTAAAGAATGTAAAGATGGATCTCGCATAAAAACATCTACACATATATAAGACAAAACGCTCCGCCAAAATGCCCAGCAGCCGCGAAATATCCGTTGATGGATCGAATGAAAACCTTTGTCCCACCTAAGGCTCAATTCCCACTAAGGCACTATTGAAGCGACACATCATGACATATAATTTCACCTTGATAGCATATTGAGTTCTATCTCCATTAAATAACCTGCAAATTTGGATACAGCTAATTAACAATGCAGTACCTATACGTTTTGTTCGAGTCCAATGCGAGTGCTTTTATTTTCTGTATACAAAAATGCACATTAGTTAATGGGGACAGAACTCAATATGCTATTAAAGTGGAAATAATGAGGCGCTTCCACGCTGGTGTAGTGGGAATAGAGCCTTAGAGCAGAAATAGACAATACTTTGCTGTTTCAACTAAATATTACAGCCTCCATGGCCAATTAATATATCCTATTAAAAGCTCATATTTGAAATCGTCTTACCTTCAAAATATCCGAATTCGACAAATGATCGCTGGGCCCCTGCTGAGAGAAGTGACGGAGAAGTTTTCCCCCCTTCTCCACCAGCAGGCAACCGCCAGTTTGCACCCAGTCGCCCTTCAGATCACCTCCTAAACCTACATACAACATCTAAATACAACACATAGTACATTTGCATGTACATACAAGTACTAATAACATAATACCTAACACAGAACAGACACCAAGTAGAAATGGCATGTACGAGTTAATTTGGAGTTTTCCAATATGTAGTCCAATATTCGCGGATAAAGAGTAAGCCGACAAAATATGAATCATTGGATCACACGCGCCCCAAGTGCCCATAAGTACTATACTTCTAATCTATACTAAGTGTAAACCGACTTACTAGTTTGGAAGACTACCTTCATTTTTCCATCCAACAAAGCACTTGAAATGTGTTCTGTGGCGACACATCTACTGAACTACAAATACAATTTACTTTTACGGTCTACATTGCAATAAAACTGAACCTCTAGTATATCCATGTTCGACAATCGGTCGGCGGGCGCCCTTTGCACGAAGTGCACCGGCTTCCCGCCATTTTGAATTAATATCGCGCCGCCATTTTGTAATCCGTCACCGATTAGGTCGCTTTTCAAACCTGTTTGCATACTCGTATATGTATCAGCAAATTAAAAAATAATGTTACTCTTATACGTATTTATCACAAAATCTACGTGACGCCATGACGCGTTATCGTAAAATTTCCTTAATCATTAAATATTTTCATATGAAATTCACGTATATCGCAGTACCTTGCGCCTTATTCTTATAATCGTCATTATCATGATCATAATCATTTTAATTATTACACAGTTGTATACGAACTAGTTCTTTCAGTAGGAAAGAAAATTCTAACATTCGACGCAATTCGAACAAGTTTTCCTAGTAATGAAATTATATTGAAGACACTCTTTATTCTTTATACAAAACCATTAAATTAATAATATTATGCTAAAACGTCCTTATACTTATCAAGATAAGATTGAATATGCCTTAAACGTTACACACAGATATGTCAAATAATGCATTCAGATCAACGTTCGACGTATTTATACAACATCTATTGTTAGTATGCAAAATGAAACATGGAAGTATTTCTCAGAAGTAGGTACACTTATGTACATATTAGCTACGAACTCTTCAATACAAGTAGGTAGAGATAATATTATGGGAATACATTGTGTGCTTACCTGTACTATTGACCCTACATAGACTAAAGATAAAATAGACAAAACATTAGCAAAAATCTCAATAGTTCACGAGGAAATATGTGTAATAAATAATTATAATAATGAAACCGGGGTTTTTCAAGCCACTTTTTTAGTTTTCATAAGAGTTTATAATCTTTACCGAGTGACCATAAGTTAGAATGTTAGCACGAAAACATTTGAAACGTTGATTTCGCTTGAAATCTTCGCTTTTCATTAGACAGGATAACAGCTAAAGGCTTTATTACAATGTGATAATGATAATATCCATAATATGCAAAAAAATGCTTTAGTTTTACAGCTCAAAGTCACTATAAACAGTATGCATTGATCGACCACGTTTAGCTTTATTTTAATGTATGTACAGTTATGCTTAGAATACTTACATGCAATGTTTGAAACCGCTAGATAGCCGCGTAACTGAGCCTTTGCGTAAATCGGAAAAGGACATTACTATATTCCGTAACTTCAGTTTTAATTTCATTCTAATGTTAATAATTTTAACGCGGATAATGAAACGTGTATTATCATTTTCTAATTGTTATCTGTTCTATAAATCTAATGTATGTATTGCAATATTTTTCCTCGTTCGAACGACCTTGTAACATGAAGAGATAATTGTTTAAGTGAAGTAATTTTTTAAAATGAACGTAACTCATCAGACGAATCATCAGAAATGTATCCTTGCATCGTTATATTGTAATAGCATAGTTTTTAATAAGCAAATTATTATTTGGATGCACTCGGCATTATTGATCATCATCGTCATCATCATCGTCATCATCGTCATCATCGTCATCGTCGTCATCATCGTCATCATCGTCATCATCGTTATCATCATCATCGTCATCATCATCGTCATCATCGTCATCATCGTCATCGTCGTCATCATCGTCATCATCATCATCATCATTAGCATCATCATCATCAAGAAAACAAAGAAGTAATCTTAATTATTATATCATTCGTTACTCACCCAAACTCTTGCCCTTATAAATAGCCTCCCTCGACTGCTTCCAGAACAGAGAGGTGATGATGGTCACCACGTTGAATCTCTTGAAGCCCAGCGTCTGATACGTAGAGAGGTTCTCGACGTAGTAGAGATCTGGAAGCACATCAATTATCCGATTAAGAGATGCTTTAAAAATATATTTATCATACAATTAGTGTTAATAATTACCAGATAATGTTCGACGTCAATTGAATCGTTTAGAAGATTTCAAAATATTGGGTACAACAACATGAACCTAAGTGTGTGTTGCTGTAGAACTGTAATGCGTATCTGTATGTACTGTAAAAAGGACGTATGTATGTATGTGTGTGTATTGTAATATGTACGTATGTATGCATTTGTGTGCGTAATGTAATCTCATTATTCTTTCTGGGACCGATTGTTCGTGCGCCTGTGCGTGTACGTGTCTCTGGCACACGTGGCACGGTGATTATACATTAATTTTTATTTAGTATTTCAATGCAATTGTTGCTGGAGGCAGACGCCGAGACAGAACAAGACTCACCCATCTCAGCCTAATAAGTCAGATACTGGTTGACGTGCGAGTGACGTGTCAGTGACGTGCATTCACGCACGTCAAGCGGAGTGTTAAATTTAAAAGAAACATGTCAGGTCTGTGAGGATAAAAATATTTAGCACTTTATACTCTCTGTCCACCCCGTATAAAACGTGACCCGACGACATGAGGAAAAATAAAATAAAAAATTAACGTTTCAAACCCCATCTAATAAGCGGGATCTCTTACCTCCATCGAAAAATTTGCCATCAATGAACTCCCTGGATCCAGTGTTCTCGACCCCGACGCCAACCAACCTAATGTTGTTCTTCTTCAGAATCGTCGAGATTTCACCCAGCTGCAATCACACAAACGACATCATCGTGAAGAGAGTCTACTCAGACACAATGGAAGTACGTTTGAATATTAGATACAGATCATAGATGTAATTATTTAGAGCTGTAAGAGAAGGACTATGAAATGGAAAGAAATCTTCAAACATCGCGATGGACGGACTGAATGATGATGGAATTTAAACTGACTTTAACATATTACTGGTAATTGTATTTTGTTCCTAAAATATTTTCATATACATATAAGATTGCAAATAAGACAATTAATCTATAAAAAAACTGAAGTTGGAAAGATTTATAACGTTCCACTTATATACGAAGACGTGTGGACAATGGTCGACAATGTTCAGACTGAATTTTGAAGAGCGTAACCGTAGTGCTAAGGAATTAGAGAGGAACGATATGTGCAACATGCTCACCTCTTTAGCCCATAACCTGCAGAACATGCAACCCCAACGCCGGAAGAAGATTATCGCCACATTCTGCTCCTGCCAGAAACTCCTCAGCTCCACTGACTGAAAACAATTAACAATAACAATATATATAATTATAAACTTAGAATGTAACAATGTGAGAGAATGCACTTGTAAGATTAATGTGTCACCATAGTAGTATGCCGTTACGGACGGACGGACGGACGAATAGACGGTTTTCTGTATCGTTCATATTGAGCTATTTTTAATTTACAAAAGGAAGACGCAATAAAAATGATGGAAAATGATCATCCTTTCCGGAATAGGAATCGTGTGGAATTTTTTGGTCTGTTAAAAATCCGATCTATAACAACTCTGAAAATAGTAATAAAGTAATTCCACAACTATCAATTTCACGTTTTCTAAGGTACAGACTAATAAATATATTAAAATAAGAGTCGAGCCTGCAAATATTTTGTTTCTATCTAGGTCTTAATCTAGTTTATACAACTTATAACACACTGAATGATAATTATTTCTTTTTTCGATTATCGTTCCATTGCTGTGCACGAGTCTCCTCTGAGAATATTCGAAGAGAAAATTATGGGCGAGAATACTTCAAGCAGGCATTTGTCCAGCGGTAGACTTAGAGAAGCTAATGATGATGAGATACATACAAAAATCATAGCTTTAGTAAAAAAACAAACACTATAACATTATCCAACACGGCTCGCTATGAAACATGACACAGCATAACCATACAAACGTTGCCTACGACTATGTACATGCAAATCACACGACAATTCAAACACTCCAATAGTCACCAACGCAATAAATTGTTGTGCAATATGTTGCGGTACGTTGCGCAACAGTGTCGTAACACTCGGATTGCTTGCGCTAAAAACTGTGTCCCGATTCATATTCCATGGGCCACCATCTGAATCACATGTTTTCACACAATTTCGTCCCTCCTCTATCTCCCCTTAGATGTTCAACTTTTCGTCCAATAAATATAAAAATTGCTACTGTTTGTGAGAAAATCAATATTTAATTTTGGTGTTAAAACTTGGTATGTAAATGAAATTATCTTAAGTTAAAAACACCAAAATAACAATTTCACAATTGCCAAAATATACTATCTGACCGTTCACGTTTTTGGATATGTTCTATAACCTCAAGTTCTCAATTTAACAAACACTAAAATTATAAATTAATTGAAACTGCCTTATTCATTGTTAGTGCGTTGTTCTCTGCGCAACGGCTGCCTGGCTGAAATCCCCACATAAGCGATTAGACCTTGGCTTTTTATTGAATGTCGTTTTTCTCAATAATATTTGTGTGCATAATAAATTATAATATAAATGTATACTGCGCTGCAGTGTACTGCACTGCAATGTTATTATGTACTTCAATTTTATAATATTAATTATTTAAAATTAAAAAATTGAAGTTCGAGCCGCGTTAAAGAATGGTTACAACCGCGACTGCGTAATAGTAAATTTCTAGCAGTAGTCCGGAGTCTGGATTTATACCCTATTTATGTCAATATAATTATGAATGTCTTGCGTGTCATACTGTCATGAAATAGAATTTAACAGGTGGATCATGGAACTGCACTATACTCATCTACCTACACCTGCGGGGAACACAGGCGTGTAGTTAAAAAATATCATAGTAAAGGCTTAACGTATTCTCCCATCAACAAAATCGATAGCAGATTCTAAACACCACGATATCGCTGATAAAAATGTTTGTACGTATTTGATAATGTTAGAGATGGATGCATACGTCGGTCGATACTATTACCCATGTAGCGGTAATCGGCCATGTCCATGTACATGTACCTAATAAGTTTATAACTGATAACAAATAATTCCTAATTCAAATTATTTTGACATACTGTTACCATTGGATAGTGGATGATAAACGTTACATCACACCTGTAATCCCCGACGGGGTAGACAGAAGGATGTAATACACTCCCACGTTTAACCAGTTACGTTTAAGTCCCATGGAATAGGTGGTGAGCCTATTGCCATACACCAGGCACAATTACAGACTCCGAGTCAATATTAGAATTTCTAAATTAGAAAAATCCGACCCGGGATTTGAATCCAGGACCTCCCGATTGGCATTCGCGATTGTAACCATGTGGTTAGTGGATAATAGTGAATGATAAATATTAGTAAGTAATTATTATTTATCAATGGACAATCGATACACAAATAATTTTATATAGGTACGACCAACAAAATTGCTTATTCATTTAGTATTTTATAATTCTTTGGCAGTTGATCTGATTTTAAAATCTTTTTGTCGATGTCATAATTTAATGGATTAAATTATGATATCGACATAAACTTATGAGATAAAAAGCTGTTATATCATTTAAATCGTGTAATATATGTACTAAATTGATGTTTTAATATAATGAAGAGTTTATTTTCTTCTTTTTTGGGCACCTAAAGAAACGCTTGCATTTGAATTAGAATGACGTAACATAGCTAAACATGCATTGTCATCCAAAATAATCGTGTAGACGAAATTTAAGCTCTATCCCAGTATATACGCCGTGAAGTCATAACATGTCCTATTAATAAAATGGTGTTGATTTTCTTGATTATAACAAGATATAAAGTTACTGTCTGGAGCCGTGCTATATTTAACAATTAGCGAATCAAATAACATTCATTAACGTCCAGTGTAGACACGAATCTTACATCCAATATTTGTACAACTTGTAGCTCAAAAATATTTATATTTTCAAACAACGAGTATGTAGTATGTAGAACCGAAAAAGTACGCTATTTGAATAATATGAATTTACGAATGTATTCTTGTGACGCGTCATAATGCAAGACTATCAGAAGTAATGTCAGCGACTAACGGCCATTATTAACATTATTGATTATTATGCAAAGTACGTAGGTCTAAAAAAAACAAACACGTTAAATAAATATTTTTACTACTATTACAGGTGATACTCGTATCACCTGTGATATGGCTTTTTGTATTAAAGTTGATGTTATATCCAGTTTCCGACAAAATGTCCGGTCCTATGATTTAATACGTATTTACATCCGGCTAAATCCGAAGGCGCCTTTGTGAAATGCAATGGATATTTCAGAATGTTCCGGGGCAATCATGAACGTATTTGTTTACAAATAAAAGTACTATAGTAGCTTATAACAACTTTATTACAAAGATCACCGCGGTCGACACCTGTGTAAAACATTCATCATATTTTAGACTTTAGTGTTTATATAACTTTACAGCAATATTTTTTTTTTAATTACGTCCAAATTGTATTGGGCCTATGTATTATGACATTAGAATATAAACATACAGTTCTATAGATAAAATTATTTCATTGACGCTAGCGTCTCCCGCCATCTTCCTTTACAAACTTCCGGCACGACTTTTATTTCCGGTAGGTAGTACCAGAACCAGCGGCGGAAATTATATGACCCATTTTCATACTTTTATGAAATAACATCACACCTAAATTTTCTTGCAGGAGTAGGCAAAAGGTTAAGAACTCCCACTGACTTATTGTATGTCCCATGGAATTTCATGGGGCAATGACTATAGCCATACAATATAGTGCATAAATCCACACTTTGTGCTACAACTGGGAATTTAAAATTAGAAAAACCTAGTAACACTGCCCGAATCGGACAATGAGACCAGGACCTACAGGACAATATACTGTAGGTACTGTATTAGGACTACACTGAATGTGAATCTTAGGTACTTTAATGTACCTGTTGTGAATTTTTTCTACTAGTTTTAGTCAAATTGACTACTTTAACAGTTTCTGTATTATGTGAAATTATATAGATGGACTCTTATTACAGATATAATATGGCCATTTGTCTCCCTCAGCACTAACATCTATCAGCATTATTCCATTTATCAGAAACAGGTAAATATTTTAGTTTTAATCAAATCACATTCTTCTTAATATTAATACTTAGCAATAATTCATGATGCAATAATTAGTTCTTGTTAAATATCATCAAAATAATTTTATTTTAAATCACAAAATTTATTTTCTCAAATCTTTTCATTTCTCACATTGTTGTGTTCAGCTAGTCTGCCCACTGCCCTTTGCTAATATTTTTTATGAGTACACCCATTTAAATCTAATTTGTTCGGTTAAAACATGCTAACAGTACTATTTTATTAAAAACAATTATTTCATATACATATTTTATACACAAATGGCATGATTTTTCTTTGTTACCTACAAATCCTACAATTGGTTTCAAGATACGGCTAAGAATATAATTTTGTTTCACTATACCTACACGCCGCAATAAGAACCAACATTTTAAAAATAGAACTGCATGCAGTGTTTTTCAACAATCGTTCACTTGTGGTTCAGCTTCACCGCTTTCAGGTCAATTGAAATTACTACATTGCAAAAACTAATCACTAACGGGATATCTTGCGATTACTTGCGAAAGCAATACTTTTGTTCTTTAGTGTAAAATACTTTTCAATTTCGCTCTTTTTAATCGTAATAAACGAATCCATAAATATTTACTTTATTATTGTTTACATAATATATCTTGACAAAATAATAAAAATTAATACTCTTACCTCACCGCTTGGAATACTTTTAACTTTATGAGAACCTATTTCAGTTATATCAGTTGACATTTTGAAAATATTATTCTTGCTATCAAATGTGTGCCGAAATTATTATCAAATTTCGCGCACAGACTAGAATTTTATACTGTCCGATGACTGGAAACAACTGCCAATCACAATCAAAGCTGCCAAGTACTTTCAATGTTGCTATATTCTCCTTAATTGTGAGAACAATCCCATTATCAGTACCCATGGTTCCAACTCAAGCAATGTCAGGTTTTATAAGTACGTGCTAAATATATTATCACTTTTAGAAACCTACGTACAAACTGAAAAAAATCAATATTCAGTAAGCGTCGCAGTCAAGAACAAAAGTTAGAAAAGAGTAACAATGCACACGACGACTACGTCGAGGAACGACAGTGAAAACATTTTTACAAAGATTTAATTTAACATCTTAATAAAAATATAATAATCTTAATTCTCGAATTGTTTTTGTTTTGTAGAAAATTTCGACCGAAATATCCATGTCATTATTTTAATTTCAAAGGCAATTTCGTGTAAATTCCCGTAATAAAGGTAAAATAAAATACAACTTGCAACATTGCTTTAGTAACCAAGTTGCCACATGATATGGAATTTATATTTAATAAATCGTATTTAAAATTATGAACCTAAATTAAAATTTTCTATACATAAGATTTTTTGGCAGACGTAAATTTAATTATTACATTTACGTACAGTTTACATGTGAAAAGTAATGCGTTTAAGCACAGAATTTCCTACGTTTTCTATGCACTTTAAATGCCAATTCACAAATGTCATTCGCTCATTGGTGGATATAAATATGTATTGCCCTACTATGACTTGTAATTGGTCCTAAACAAATATAGGTGGTAATAGAAAACAAATAATAAACGGCGTCCCTTCTATCGCATTGCA
Source organism: Parelbella ahira ahira (assembly GCA_018244795.1). Taxonomy (NCBI): domain Eukaryota; kingdom Metazoa; phylum Arthropoda; class Insecta; order Lepidoptera; family Hesperiidae; genus Parelbella; species Parelbella ahira. The sequence goes on from DWME01003582.1 coordinate 10,387, forward strand.
CTTTATTTTTCCGTATTTGAGCTATTGTCGAATTGACGCGTGTAGCTGAATTGTGACAGTTTGTCCGCGTGTTGCGCCGGCTTCAATCCAATTAGAAAACTATAAAACGTGAGTAATTAAACTAATCATGATACAATTATAATTAACAACAGTTCTTAGAGTGAAGACATAATCACATGCAAGTAAATTAGTATTCTAATAATTGTAATGGCTAAAATAATTGTGAGAACATAGAGTGACCTTGTTTTTTCGTTCAATCATTGATTGATTTTTTGCGCCGCTTAATATTCGAGTTTTTGTTATATTGGTACAATTATTACGAATTGCTATGTATTTTAAAGTATGTTCTCGAAAATTATCTTGTAATTTATTTTTATAACGTGGCTATACGTCGACTCGCAACTAATTTTCTAAAGTGGTAGGTAGGTATAGAAACCTTACGTCATGTCCCTAATTATTCATTGTAAATTGTTATAAGTATGTACATCAAAGCGGACGATTAGATTAGCCTGGAGGAGCAATTCGTATGAACAACGAGGATTGCAAGGATAATGGTCTATTATCTTTTGAATCATATTAAGATTATTTTCTTTACATTTATTATATCGTGACGATGCACTAATGCTAGATGTGATTACAATGGGAAATAGGATCCAATTCAAATAGCCTCTATTAAAGTAGAAAAGCTTTCAGGCTCTGTAGTAGACTATGGTTTAGTCTTTCATGTTCTGACAGGAGACCTATTTCAAACAGTAGTACACTAAAAGTTCAAAAATTGACAAAGATGCTGAGCTCTTAAATGGTTTACAATTAGAATTTATTAACATTCAACATTTGCAGTTCGTTCATGCAGTTCTTATCTGCATGCATCCAAGTTTGACTCTAGCCAGTTTCCACTTATAGGACACATCCAAATTAAACCAAAATGAAGCTTGTCACCTCAATGCAAACCCCCAAAGGAGTGGGCAAAGCACTGTAATAAACTCCAATTTTTGGCTGTTTACATTTTACATCCCATGGAATAGATTTTGAGACTATTGCCGTTCACCAAGCACAGATTCAGACTCTGACCCACTATTAGAAATGTCTATCAGAAAATGTAAGTTATAAAGTCCAAGTTAGAAAATTCAGCAGTATCGGACCCCGGATTCAAATCAAGCACCTCTCATTCAGCAGTCACACTAAGGAAGCACTCGGCCAAAGAGGCTTTCAATAGCAATACAATACAGTTTAGTCATAATAATATATTGTTCTTATATGTTAAAACAATTCAAAATATTTTCAATTTAATAACAATCACGTCTTTCATCAATGTTTTTGTATGATCATTCTAGAAGGTTCTACCTTCTAATATCATAACAATAAAAATTTACACATTTTTAACCACATCTGAGTGCTATCAATTGTTTTGTGTATAAATTCACACATTAAGGAAGGTGTGTGGTTTTTAACATGAACAAACAATTGCTGTTTATCATTTGTACATTAAATTTATCATTTGTATATGTGGGTATCATTGTAAAAGGATATTACAAAAAGTTATATTCAGAAAAGCTGTATTCATTTCTGCATTCGGTTTGTCTATAAAAGGTGCAATCAAATAAAGAAAAAAAAGATCTATTTAAATGTAATTTTATTTGAAATGTACCTTTATTTAGTATTGCCGTTTTTCTTGACTTTCGAGAAACATTGTGGATGTCAATTCAATGACTTAACAGCATTTTAAATTTGACTGACAAAACAGTTTTTTATACTAGATTTTGTAGCTTTTCATATATAAAATCAAAACACAATGAACTATTCAATGTAGTTTCATGCAATTTAGGGTTCTCCATTTTTAATTACTCATACATATACTTGACAAATCTCACACAAAATTCTAGAAATTATTAATAAAGTCCATGCAATCAGATTGTGAGTACAATTATAATCAAATATGACAGTTTAAATGTAACATCACACTTGTAATCCCCGAAAGGGTATGCAGGGGAGTGTAGTCCACTTTTCATCAGTTACATTTACATCCCACAGTGGAATAACTGACTGTATAATAGTAATAAATTTCAGTAGTTACAAAATTTAACATACTTCGCCCATTAACATACATGAATGGATATTCCTTAATAATAAAAAAACAGTAAAATCAAGTCCTTTAAAGATAACATAGAACAAACACTACAATGTTTAACTTGCCATAAAACTGAAATGATGTACTTCAATTTTAGTAACTCGTTTTATAGCTCTCTTTATCTTATAATTCAACTGCCTTATATTGTATGCATGTTTTTGTCACACTTTTATATTACCAGTGGCATGATATGTAAATAAACATCAATGGTGATTTTTATAGAGATTTAAAATGACAACAAACCTATTATTGGGGGTTTTCTAGTGATATCAAGTGTTACTGTGCATACTTCTCTAAAATATTAGTTTACAGTTTTATAAGCTATACATACATATATAGTATACTGACCTACTGCTGCAGTGGTTGGGGAATATTCTTAATATTGGGTTGTTCTTTTGATTCTCACTTGTTAAAAATATTTGTATGAAATGTATTAGTTCTGTGCTCGAGGGGTAAAATTTTAGGCTGTAACATTTGGAAATTTATATGATTGTTTGTGACTTGTTTAGTTGCTTAATACAGGCTCTGCCAGGTTGTTACGGACATTTGGCTGCATAGAAGCTGGCCCTAATTTATTATTATTGTTGATTGCTTGTCTAAAGCAAATTACGTATCATACTGCAGCTGTGGCTGAACTGTGCTCAACTCTCCATACTTGTGGATGTCTATTTGGTTTTTCCCCTAAGTATAAGAGCATGGCAAACTGACAGTACAGGCTGTCGTAATGGTATGTTACACATCGACCTGTATAGACATTTGTACTGTAAGAATGCCCATCTTGAACCAATATAAAACAAGACATTGGATGTAACCAATGCTATTAATATAGCGTTACTCATCACAAACAGTGACTCCCGGCTGTGTCCCTTTATGTTTCTATCTTTATGTTAAACAGGCCTAATATCAAGAACTACATATTTTTTTTCAATTGTACTTGTTAATGAGTGGGATTTGATTTCTAAGGTTTTTAGGAAGATTTGAAACATATTTGTTGGGAATGTAGGCGGTGAAAATTCTTAGTCTCCGCCACAGTCTACGTCTTACCCTACCCCTTTGGGACACTATGCATGTATGTATGTGATGTCGAAAAAGGAACGCCTTAGATATTTTTCTGCCAACCCCTTAGGGGATTACAGGCTTGAAGTTACATCTTTCGTTCTATTAGATGTTTGTAAATAAAATATTAAATGCATTATTTATATTTTATGTAATTAAACACTGATGACGTAATATATAACGATACAATTAATATAAGTAGCCTGAACCGAGCCTTATCGCAAAACAAATCTCATGGAATAATTTTAACACTATGTGAACGCGTCCTAATGAATTAACACAATGAATGGGCAGATTTTATACAGCGTACATTGTAACTCGTTTATCCAGTTTACGATGTTCTCATGCAAAATCATTAAAAAATGGACACCTTTACTCATCACAGACATCATCCTAATCCATTCATCCATTCCGGTCTCCTTTCATAGTGAAAAACTATAATTCTAACGCTTATGGGTTTTCTTGCTACATTTTTCTTCACAGAGTTAAAATGAATAACTCGAAAATAATTGACATTTGTTCACAAAGCAAACACTATTTTATTTGTTTATGCCGCTTAGTAAAAAACAGATAACGCGCTGAATTAGTTAAGTGGACGCACAGCTATCACAGTCAATTACGATGACTGATAAGAAATGAACGGAACTATCGCTCACGATATAATAACGTTCAATGAGAACGTATGATAACATCTGTTTATATTCCATTAGTTGCAAATGAGCGCGCAGGCTATTTGACATAAACCCATAAACCTATTCCTGCAATCCATAAACCTCACCCCATTCCCACTTCAATATCGTCCATACCCTTTACCACCCAGTTGGCATTCTCACCCACGGCAATACCGCTTACCCCGAGTTACCGCCAACGAATCATTCTCACCTACAAATATACACTACACCCCATTGCCGTCTACCACTCCCCTACCACCTAACACCCCTACCACCTACGCCGCAGTACCACCTTACCACCCCATTACGTCTATACGATATTACCCCCAGTACCCTCACCTCAAGTGGTGTACCAACTAACCCGAAAAAGGCCCGTGACCAGCAGTGGAACGACAAAAAGGTCAGAATAAAAAATTTAAGTATGTAACATCTTCATCACTATTACTATCAGCCCGTCATCGTCTTATGCTTCATGGGCTACTCCAATAGTACGCCACTGACTTTGATCTTCAGTTCTTCGCGTCCAGTCACTGCCAGCCATTTCGCGTACATCACTCCACCTAGCTAAAGGGCGTCCTACACATGTTTGTATAGTACCTAGGTATATAGAAATTTGTCCGTGTGTATTCATCAGCGGATCTAGTTATTATAGCACAGGATCGATCCAGTTCAAGTAGTAATGTCTAAATAAACCCATTTTATACATAACAATAATAACAGTATTATTATTTATTCAAAATGTGAATTACATTTGAAAACAGTTCAAACAGTAACCAACTCTAGTATATAACACAAGTCAACTCCATTGCAAAGTTTCTAGGCGCCAATTGAAGCGATTCGTCATTTCTGTAGCGTGTTACTATAAACGAATATCGAACGCGCTACGGTCGGTCATACCTATACATATGAGTCGTTCGCGGAACAGCTTGAAGCCAATCAAGTCCTGAATTGTATACAACCAAGGGTCAAATACCTATATATTCCGTCACTTATAGTCACTTATTACACGTACATAAACGGAACGTCGCGCCTGTAATCACGTAAAAAGGTAAGCAGTAGAGTGTAGTACACTCCTATGTATCACCAGTTACGTAATTTTATTACACATTTCAGATACACTCAAGGAATGAAACGTTCCGTGAGCAGCTAACTAAAGGATTAAATTACGATATAATCATAGCTCGCGTATCTTTTTAGGATGGATGGAGTTCGTAAAAAATTACTTTGGTTAGGGCTAAATCTAAGCGAGCCCTTACAAAGCAACACAGTTACGTATATATACGAAAGTTTAGCCGGTACGTGACTTAATAACACTCAAGGTAATATCTGATTACGAACATGTAAACACGAAGAGAATTCCGCCGCGTATTAAACTAAATTATTCACATATTATGATACCTGCTGTTGTTGTTGAGGTTGGCTGAATAAATATTCCAAATAGGACTCTATCATCTTGATAGGGTTCGTTATGCAAATTTCTGCTAAATGTGTTCAGTAATTTTGTCGTCAAAATTATGATATTTGCTTGAATCCTCGTTACATAATAGTTAGGTATATTGACCTATTCATTTCTATTTTTTCCTTTAAATTACAAACTTTTGTTTCTTTCTAGTTAACTGTAGAGTACGTTTTAGCTTGGATTGCTATGCAATTTACGACTGTAAAAGACAATTTACTCTAACGATATTTTAGCCTAGCAGGAGCCAAAGAGTTTCAGTTTAGCAGTCTTTATTAAAAGGCTTCTGAATTAGGGTTCCCAAAGATCCGCAATATCGTCAAAAACTGAACAAGTATCTTGTGCTACATTTTTTTTATAAATTATTATGATAGCACGCCTAAGCATGCTTATCTATTTATAATTATAGGAGTGGCCCTACCAGAGGTCACTAGCCTCTTATCTTGGTCAAAAATTGGTAAAACTCGCACTTGTAATCGCTCGCACGGGCTTCTAGTGGCGTTAGTACTCGAACATACCTATAAGAAATCTTTTAACAATTTTTAGTTTCCAGTTTTCAAAACAATTTTCAATATATATTACAATCCTACTGTCTCACAATTAGACTCATTCATGTGACTCTAGCATTATGACGTCACAGTACGCAAAATGATTACAAAGGTTCTATTCACGCTGTGCAGTAAGTTTTGCCACATCTTATCATTGTCATTGGCGCTGTGACGGTGCACATTTGAACGTGAAGTAGATTGTATAGTCTAACATTAGTCATTTCAACGTATGTGAGTTGCAACCCGCTAACGCCCCATTATTGCGTTCGCTCTTCTCGTTACCACTTAGTCTTATAAAGACTCGTTTGCCTAAAGGTTGTCACACACGGAGCTATAATTTATATTAATATATGTATATCGTACTACAATATTATAACAAACTTTGTAACTATACTGAAATATGTATATTTGAAAGAAAGAAAGTTTAATCTTGGAGACATTTTCTGCGCTATAATATATGTGACTATACTGAGATGTCTTGCTATCCTTTGACCTCGTAAAAAGAGTTTTATACTATAGCTAGGTACTTAGGCGTTCACGCGAGCGTTCAAATACTGAAATATATCGTGATATAATATGCCTTGCGATAATATATATTACGACGCGACGACGTTAATATGTATTATCCGTAACAAGTTTTAAACCTATGATACCTAGATGTAACAATAGTAGTACAAATTCACTATTCACCATCAATTATAATCGATAAGTTGATGTTATCAAACACGTTCGCCCTTCTAGGTTGAATTCTATAATGCAAGTGATATTTAGCAGGGAAATTACGGTATAAACATGAAACTGTACCGAAACATATGGTCTAAGGGTACTCACACTTGAGCGACATAAACACAAGAGTTGGACTATACGTAGATGGCGGTGCATACGCAGTACAAACTGTGGTAGGAATGGTAATCCTCATCGTCAGCCTACTCCCGTCCACTGCTGGACATAGGCCATTGTCCAATAATGGTAATAATAGGCCGAGTCTTCCCTATAGGCAATTTATAACATGATCGTTCAATGGGTTTTTGACTTTAATGGCATGCAAATTATTTACGTACAGAAAAGAATGTTCTATTATTGCAAGGTCTAATCAACTAAACTATCCACTGTTAGGTAGGTATATGGTTTTCATACTACATGAAGAAAGCGTCCAAATCGGAGTTAATGTTTTTGCGAACAAGGTTCTACGTGAAAGCATAAAAAACGTAACATCATGCCTGTAATCTCTGAAGGCGTAAGCTGAGGACTGTAGCAGTAAAACGAATGGTTAGAAAATGAGTATAGTATATTATATAAATAAATGATTTCACCTCGAATCAACGTGGTTTTATGGTTAGTCATTGAGGAAGTGATGTGTTATAAAATGAATTCTGGTTGGTTTATACAATGACCATAGAGGGCGAGGCAATTGTGCAGTCTCAATTATTATTAACTAATGCAACTAAGTTTTGGCACTGGTGTACCTGCAATTAATAACAAAGACTAGGATAATGATAAAGTAACCTGACCAAATCACAACACTAATACTCTTTGTAACACTGATATTCCATCTTACACACAACTAATGCTTCATTCGTGGAAATCATTGTGCTGTTAGACTTTTCTTAAGCATCTATTAAAAAGAACATTTTAATCCTAACACCAGCAATCTTCATTTTAGTATTTTTTGGAG
>DWME01003583.1:0-17913 GCA_018244795.1 Parelbella ahira ahira
ACACTCAATACTGTCACTTAAATAGTAACGACAATAATTGGAAAAATCTCCAAGCAAAAATACTTACTTTTGGTCATCAAAACACAATAGGGTCTTCTAAAAACAGCTAAAGCGCGCGGAAAGCGACGCAACACTGAGGTTCGTGTTTACAACGGTCGTCCGCTTGGTTCTTCCCTTGGACTCCTCACCGCCCAGCCAACGGTTTACGAGATACTCGTGTTGTTTCAACCGTCCTTTGTTTCAACCGTACTCAGTCTACCCTATACATTGAATAATTAAAATAATACTCTTCATAATATCGATATGTATCCAAAAGATCATTTAGCAACACTAGCCCATTACTCCGGCGCCGTCTGTAATCTGGTGTCGTTTTATTTTCGCAAATCAGTTGCGGTCGGACTTAGATTGTGCGCACGGTAGCAGACAAACGGACGGGATGGCGAACTCATATACGAGTACATGAATATTTATAAATGGTGCCTTGATCCAGATCCCTGTTACAAAATGTGATTGAATTTAAAATATTCATAAATAAAGGCCGATCATTTCTGTTCGATTTTACTTTATAGTTAGGTACTTTATAACTTACTTTATACACACATATGCATAATATGGCAATTTCACCTTATATAAACGTAACATCATGTCTGTAGTCCCCGAAGAGATAGGCAGAGGAGTGTAGAACACTCCCACGATTCACGAGTTACATATAAGTGCTATAATGGAACAGGCACAAATCCATACTCCGAGCCACATGTTATTGTATATACATACAATAATACTTTATGACAATTTACACACGGCCGTGTGACCTGAAATTAGAGGGAGTTTATGCTATGGTAAGCTGACAGTCGATAAACTTTATTTATCCACTTCTGACTTATTACTCCGAAGTTTAATTTTAAACCAACACAATGAATATTCGTTGTATTACCACATGCATTACTCGTAGTTGGGAATCGAACTCACAATCGCCGGCTCATCAGTTAGGATCTAAGGACTGGTCGAACATGTCAATGTAATTAATTATTAAACATCGAAACACATGAAGTTCAATAAAAATGCAAACTCATAATTCTATTTTAGCATTGGATATTACCACTGTAATAATGGGTATATAAATAATAAGTTAATCGTATAAACACACAGACTGTATAGTCTGTGATATATAGGTACCACAGATGATACGATATATTATGTAGATGGTATAGGTATACCATACCGTACAATATTGTACCATGTTGTCTATATCATAACATGATCAAAGATCAAAACGAAACCCATCAGATATGTAATCAATTAACATCACTGATTCAAAATATTAATCAATTTGGGAATAATTATAGTTTAAGACATATTATATATTAAAATGTGGGTAGTTATAACAGCTTTTTGCTACTCGAGTATTATTTATCTGATGGGCGTTCTGGCTTGTTCGGGGATTTGTATTTAGAATTGGATGTTCTATTTTTAAATTTACGTTTAGAATGTATTATTGATTCGGTTGTTGAGTTCTTTACAATACTTTACGTTTGATTGTATTTGTAGATCATCACTGCTCTATTTACCTATTTACTTTTAAATACGGGACTTTACTCAGGGTTATAGCGTTATGGTCATAGGCTATCAAGTTTAGGTGACTTGATTTAACCATACGGCGTAAAGAAATTCGTGGAGAAATCTCAGATCACGAGATGTTCTTATATGTCCTTCACCATAATAACGAATGGTATTTAATAATAAAATGACATGTAGTGTCTTATACTTACAGATATCTAGCATAGAATCGAGAGTGGGAGGCTGAAAATTTAACCACTACAGGTAATTTTATATGAAGGTATATTATATTATTAATTTAAGAGAGTAATTCGTAAAAATGTCTGTCAGAACTTGTTTTTACCGTTTCAATGTTAAACATCTTTAGTGTTCGTTTGTTGACTTAAAGATGATTGCAATGAAGATGTTTCTACCCGAAATATGTATGTACGTGTGGGCCTTTCAGTGTAAAGATATTAAAGGATCTGATAATTTATTTAATTTTGGTAGCAGTTTTTCGTTGTATGTTCATTTTTCATAAAAACCTTAATAATTTTTAGAACAACTGTTATTTTTACCTATAAAGTATTGCCCCAAGCGAATTTAAACCCTAATGTTTAGGGCCAGGGTGGAGTTCACTTTGCATTTTATAATCAGTCTTTAAAATTTTCAAGTTTTGCAACATCGTTCGAAATGTAAAAATTATACATATTCACAAAAGTAATAATTAAGCAATCAGCGAAATTTCGTCAAACCAATGATACAGTTATTCACGACATGAAAATATGGCGGCTCTTCTCTCGACAAATTACGAAATTGTGAACAAAATAACATAAAATACTTGTATAGATAAGTTGAACTTTATTCCCTTATCATAAGGAACTCGAACGTGTTTTACTATGTTGGCAGCTCTGCATTCGCAAACAAGATAATTGTTCGTATTTCGAACAGTCAAATATTTAAATTTGAAACGGAACTTTCCCTCGGATGCGTTCCGTGTATTACTTAAATGTTGTTTTTTTTTTCTCTTTTTGTTTATTTTTCTCTTCAACAAACAAGGTTTGTGAAGCACGCACTCCATCACTGCAGGATTTAATTTCGAAATCATTTTAAATTTTGTTGTTGCTTCACGTTTTGTTTTGTCTTGCTTTATGAATATACTACTTTCATCACTTTCATCACCTTAAAATTTTATCGTGGATTTATCCAGATATATATAATACGGAATTATACGGATATTTCTGAGGACAATAATGAGTACATAGTGTGACCTAGTAGGTTGTTTAAAGCCACTGCTTGGCCAATTTCTCAGAAGGTAACTATACGAGTATGTATAACATAAATCCGAAAATCGAACGTCAATATCAATAATTCCGTACAAACATACAATTATTGGGACCTCCAGATGCTTTCCGCTCGTGACCTGTCAATTGCCGATCTACATGCAAATAAATAATTCCGACGCACCTTACACGTACGGTTCGCAAAAAACTATTTGGAATAGTTTATAAAGGACTTTACATTATTTTTGGGATATGTTGTGATATTTATTACACGGTCAACAATTTCGAGAATAGCACTGGATGAACCTAAGATTCTTAGTCAATACTCATACTTCCACAAGTCATAATACATGAAACGACTCACAATAAGCCGGTATCGTAGACTATAGCCTAACTCCATCTAATTTCAAGAAGAGAACCTGGTCAAACAACGGAACAGTAAAAGGGTTGATGAGGACGATGTCATGGATATAAATTATATTTTTTAAAATAAAACATTGACTTCATTCGGCTTTATTATGAGCGCTGATGCTGCTGACTGTACACACTGGGACGGTCTTGTACCAAAACGGAATTTGTTTATTTAACTTGTAATCTACGATTTCATCTCGTTTCCAAACCGTTATGGTTGCACGGAATCACGAATTCTATTAATTTTTAAACACACTTGATTTATATGTAACGATTTGTTTCCACGTTCTTTTATTCGTATTTAAAATAGTACAAGGGAATTGATCTCGATGTTTTGATAAATGTTTTAAATACTAAAATCGGGCGATTAATACTTGTTTGTAGGTATCACTTGTATATGCACGTGCTGGTTCTGGAAAGCTCTATTTATTAAAACGTCGAAGTGATATGTGATAATGTGAGTGTTTAAAAATATACTTATTTTAATTTACTCTAGGATAGATAGTCGACGTTGCAATGCGACTGGCTGTTGGCTATCAGTCCCAGTGGTTTTTTTGTATCGTTCACACTATATATACATACACATATATGTACATATGAAAAAATACATCACTACTTTCGAGCAACGTTCATTATTTCTGATATATTAAATCACGGGTGACTAGATGGTCTATACTATGGTCTGTACTTTTGTAAAGTGGTATTTTAGTATGCATACGAAAATATTAATTCTGACGGCTCTTGAGGGATTTCGTCCAAAGAAAAATTTATTCCGATAAATGAAACATTTACTTTGATTATAGTTATTATTAATCTTCAGATATTCATATTTGTGAATGCAGTTGTGTTAAACTATAATTCGTCTATTAGGTAATTGCAACCGTCTAGGCGTTAGATGAAAAATGGGTCTAATATATGGATGAGAATTCTTAACATGAGAGATTTAGCGCATTGATTATTGCGGAGTAATATTGGCTTAAAGTAACAGAATTTCTTAAAGGTGGCACCTGATACAATGAACAAAATTGTAAGTAATGTAAAAAACTTCATAGTTCTTTGTAATTGATATATGTAAATATTCAATATTAATATTTGAATGGCCTCACACAATAACCACACGTTTCTATAACGCAAGCCTCGGTTACCTAGATAAGGCTTACCATCGACAAATATCGTCTTCAAACTTACGATTTTTATACTGAAAACGTGACTTCAGTATTTGTTTTATGTAAATTAGCGTATGTAGCCGCTCGGGCGCAGATACGATTTTTTTATTTCGCTATAGAAAATCTTATAGACCATGTAATGAGGTGCAGGCGATTATGTATCTTATGATATCGCTTTAAGGACGCTTTTGCGATATTACTATACATTTTTGAGATAGTTCTCACTAGGACTGTATTGTTGCAAGCTTAGCGGAGTGTGTCTGTTATAATTTTAGTGAGATTTTGGGTTAAATCTTATATCATTAATCGAAAACAAAAATAATCCCATTGATAATTTTGTTTCTTAAGTATCAAATTTAAAAAGGTGTTTAGCGTGTAATGCTTATGTTCTTAGGTATAAATAAAAGTACCTACTAACAAAAAATCTCATATAACTTCTATAAATTCATCTTAGTAAATATCACATTAGTCGAAATATAACAGAATTTAAAATTACCTAATATAAATAGCAATTATATAAAATTATTCCAAGAGTTAAATAAACATGATACTTTCTAATAATATATTATAATGGTTAAATAATATGCTAATTTTGATATATTTATTGGGGTATATATTGATGGACACGTAATAATAATGAAATTAACGATGATGATGTTATAAAATTATAATTCATTTTTTTCTTTCGGGGCAACTTAGCCCAATTATGAATTCATTGAGCTTCTATCAGGAAATCTTCTATCAGCCGCCCTTGAAAAATGTAATTGTGCATGCAGTAAATTCAATAACGAGATACAGCCCTATACAATTCCGTAAGGGGCATGTAGAATGCTAAACGCTACGCAGGAGTAGACAATACGCAACTACCGAACAAAATACGACTGTGATTGTTAAGCGAAAAATACGCAGTGCAATGCCTATAAATGTTCGTTCGGCCATTTTAATTTGTACCTGTTTGTATGCGCAAATTTATATCGTATATGAATTTATATTTTTATGAACCCGATCGTCTTAAAGGCAGACTATATTTAATCTTTTATTTTAGCGAAGCGGTCAGTCCTGGTTAGATTCCGGTCGGGCAACGGTCTATCTTATTAATGTATTTGTAATGCAAGGACAAATATGTTCTAAATTAAAATACTTAAGAAAACTAACAGATTTTCTTATATAACTTACAAAATTCACAATTTCTTTTGAATGTTGATTATTAACAGAAAAAATTATATAATTAACGATGGACAAAAAAGCTCTTCTTGTCGTTAGGAAAGTCCCCGACTTTAGGATAGTACGACATTTATTGTTGTATTGTATCTAGTATATTAATATTGAAAACACTACGTATCTCATCTTATCTTAAGTTTGAAACTTGAGCCGGTCCTGCTTGGTCCGTGCGCTATTGAATTGTGCTCCTCCTGCCTTAGTAACTTCCAGGTGTTATCAGTGTCCATCTGCGACTGCAATCATGAACCTAAAGCTAAATAAGCTACTGTTATCAAGATTCATATTTCAGCTCCTGTACAGCTAGAAGATATTGTGTTATAGTCCACCCTTGCTCTTGACATTGAGTATATTAAATGAGATATAAGTCTGTGATTATATTTATATTGTAGCAAGGTCACACATCCAGACTCCGAGTCACTTTTCTAGTAATTTCTACTAGAAAAGTTACCAAGACTAGACAAGACTTCTACCCAAAGCCATACTCCATACTGCCTTTTGTATGTCTCTTCACCAAATACATTTTATTGCAACAAATAAGGTTATACAAAGGTTGTAAAATTTATATGAGTCCATCATATTTGGATATTGTCAGCCTGCAATTTTTTATTCTAAAATGTAAAACTTGTTTATAGGTACTGTTTTATATACAATAAATAATCATCGTTTTGTGCTATAATCATTTTATATGTTTCAGCGGATACCTGCAACAATACCTTCCGCGCATAATACATAGCATATATATCTATAATAGATAAAAAACTAATATTGTGGTAGTTTGCATGTGTTTCTCACATGTTCGTCAGCGTTTTAAATAGTAACGTGAGGTAAGAAAACCAGAATACTTTATTGTACTGACGTGTGGTGATTGATGATGGCAGATTAATTACATCATGTAGGACAACACAACCACTTGGTATACTGCACTATTATAATAAAATTTACAATTACATATGTCTTATAATATAAGTAAACTGTTTTAAAACACCCGTAGATTTGACGCCTTGGTTTTATATCGAACATTGTTTCATGTATGTTCTGACTCGAAAATTGGTGTCTAACTGTAGATAAATATTCAAATCATCGAAATATTTGTGTTCCATGAGCGTTTAGGAATCTTTAAGATTGTCCGGTGTAAATAGGTATATGTATATTTTCTCAATTCCTTATTGGGTCGTTATTCCTTTTTATTACTTAAAATTTAAAATGTTCAATATAAATGTACTAGCTGTTCATTTTAATCAGTGACTGTAACCAAAACAAAAGTAATTTCACAACAACAAAAAAAAACAATGATTTAATCAACTCAAGGGCACGCCTACGTTACTCATTAGTGACTAATCAGAGCAGGCCTTGAGTGGGGCCTTTTGTACCATACGCATTGGAAAGTAATTACTAGAGCCCACTCTTGACGGGTTGACACCCACGTGTGGACGGGGCTCTATGATGTTAAGCACCTTTGAGTGCTCTTTATATTATTTGTGTAGATGTTGCCATATCGAAGACGAAAGGATTTTCGAAACGATAATTTTGTTCGTTTCCTCACAGTAACTAATATTGTGACAGAAGAGAGACCAAATACAAACTATTTTGAATGTCTATGACTCATTTCAGTTTTAGAGATATTCGATTGTCTTTTGTAAGTTATTGTTTTAAGTCGTATCTAATTTGTTAACGTTAACGCTGCATCATTCTTTAGTCTTATCACCTAATATTTTATTCATAATTTTGCAAATTATATAAAATAATATAGTAAAAATTCAATAAAAAAAATTAACGGAGTTTTATATATTTTTGTTTTAATTATTTTTACAACGCTATATGAAAAATATAATAAGTTATTTACAAAAAGATCTTATTATGTCCATACTTAAATTTGGAATCATATATAAATAATCTGTCAATGGTAAATAATAAATGTTTTCATAAATTTCAAGACGATTTCGATTGTGTATCGTGTTGGACTCATGGCACAAGCACTCTTGCGCAGACAAGCGTATCCGCACGTGGTCTGTTATTGGATTAAACTGTTCCTACATTACCAGTACAGTTCATTCGCTTAAATATAACCCCTATTACAATGACTTAACGCTTAATTTAACATATACTAAGTGCATAATCGACTTAGTATTAAAGTCTGATAGGCACAATGGGAATAATTAATCTTGCTTCAACTGAACGAAGGTCGATCTTTAGTCATTTTTAATTGGTACAACTTTGGTGCTCGCTTTATTGTACGTTGGTTTAGTTAAGTTCGTTGATGACGTCATCGAATTTTTGTTAATGTTTACAATATTAACTCGAATTTTTCTATGGCGTCGGTCTTATGACTTTATATATTTATGAGTAAATCACTATTGAAACCGTTTCGTATAGTGTTTTCCTGTCTTCTTCTCTGTCCTAATTCCTAATTAATCGTGTAGGACTCTTTCCTATGTATTGTATTACTTAAAATTTCCATAGCGGCTTCAATTAGAACGGCAATAGCGGCAATTAGAACGCTTCTAGAGGAAACCGCGGTGTCAACATAATTAACATACATGATTTTTTCATATATTTTGTTATACGAGTTTTACGATCTTAAAACTGTGTTATGTTGCAAAAATAACTGCGATGCTGTGTATAAATTATTCTATTTTCTTCTGTAATACTCTAATGTCTCAATTATTAGCATTTTTATTGTAATTTAATTTGTATTTGACTCGTCTTTTTCTCTATCGACGTCACTTACAATCAGTTCGCTTAGTGTACTCTAGAATTAAAAACTCATTTTGCTTACGATCCATTGCCACTTATTAAGACGCGGCTGCAATATTACTTCAAGACTCATAAAATTATCTAAGATACTTATCTAACGTTAGGTAATACATTCAAAGTCAAGTGCCAAGATGATACAATATGTAATTCTATGAGTACACATCTCACGAGTTAAACAATACAATTAGTTCGTGATTTCTAATGGAATGACTCACGCTCCTGTTGTATTGGATCCCACGATATGACACACATAGATATCGTTACGTCATAGTGTTCGGAAGGAAATTAGTACAAAATCCCTTAATAGTGCTTATAGTCCCTTATGTTTGTAGTGTTACTGAATGTGTGTTTAATAGATGACGTATCATACTTCTAGGCAAAGGAGAAGAAGTTTTCGCCTGTGAGAAGATGTGTTCTGTGATCATTACCCGCAGGCAGTACGTGGGGATTATGGGCAGAGTTCCATTACTAGGAGAGGCCAATACTCCAGCAGTGGGCTGACACAGGCTGATGATGTGATGATGTGTGCCCAATAAGTAGTTGGCATTGTGTGATCGGGGTGTGATCGGGGTGTGATCGGGGTGTGATCGGGGTGTGATCGGGGTGTTACTGGTAGGACGGAGGGTAGAGCCGATGCTGAGATGCGTGTTGGCCTCATAAGCTATTTTACCGTGATTTTATTACTGTAATGGAAGGAGACCAATCACTGGTTCAGTTATTAATGACTCTGACTGCTCAATGGGAGCCTCGAGTTCGATTATAATTGGATATATATATATTTTGATGAGCACAAATGTTTGTTCTATGACATAATATTGTAAAAAATCTCATATCAATAAATATTTATATGTAATATATTGGATGGCTAGTTGTAATAGGACAAGTTCTACCCAGTTTGTGATCTGTCAGTCTTATACGGGGATGTCCCAAGATATTATTATTATAAACAGACAGCAGCTGACGACGTTATAATGACAGTAGCGGAAGCTTTTACCTTTTGATTAGGCCCTGTAACCGTCCTCATCGGCATTCATGTATTTTCTGCGTACTCTCTAAAGGTCGGAATTGTCTATTATAAAGCATCATCGATGATCGACAAGATTTTGAGCACGAAGCGTTTCTATTAAAACATGATTATTCAACAAAAAACGAACAATCGCTCAAATAGAGTGAATATAAATATATTTGTGTCTTCGAAAATATTTATCACTAAAACACAATCAGTTCCCACGTACATAAGTTTTAAAGGAACCGCGCGCAGAAGCCTGACCTTAGACAATAGTGAATGAATGAATGAATGATTAAAGCAATTTATTAGGTGATTGATTAGATTGTGTGATAAAAATCGTGCCGGAGCTTCATGTATGAGTAACGCGTGACGTCACCCATTGTTTATAAGATCATTGCGACTTTATTATTCCTAATTCCTTTTTTATTATGACATTTAGTTTTTTTCCTAAACGAGGATCTGAACTGGTTAGTTTTTATCTATGTGTTGTGTAAAGGCATATTACAGATATTTAAAATATAATATTTCGGGACTGACATTAACTTGTAATTTGTGTTATCGTTTATTGTTTATTGAGCTACGGGCATCATCAGATGCAGATATCTATGAGAGATAATAATAATTACGGTGATCTTTATGCTGTTCATTTATATTAATATAGTATATGTATTACGAGTACATAAAAGTTTGGAGATGCCTACTCAAAGCATTTTTATCATTTTCGTACTAATACGACCCGTGCGTAATTATTTGAGACTTATGTATGTGATGACCTTATGCTTAGACACAGCCTCATGTTCTGGCCGCCCATAGGCAGCAGCGTAGGCGGTGCTATAACCCGTGCTCTGCCATCCCCAGTCCGCATACCCAGCGTTAGGATTATGGACAAAACCCCGTCAAGGGAAACCTATGTCCAGCAGTGGACTTAAAAAGGCTGATGGTGACGATAATGATGAATGTCGTAAGGCTTTAAGCTCGCCCTTTGTAACCTAGCTTGGCTTAAAAATACGAGTAAATAAGAATTAACATATATTTCAATATGATGTTATCGATAGAGTCATATATGGGCCACAGAGGATCTCAAACATTTCTCGCTGTTACGTAAATTATTTAATTATAATAACTCAAGTCTAAATCTAAATGTCTTATAAACCTTCATATAGTTCAAGCGTAGCTAAGCTAACGGATGGCGATGCGTGGGCGTGTGAATCTGCGGGCGAAACTTGGCGATCTTATCGCGGCTTTGAATCAACGCTTAGCGATTTTGAATCAACAAATGCACTAGTCGAGATTAAAACGATATAAATAACGATTTTTCGTTAATCTTTATTAGTCCATTTTCCTAATACGTACAAAATAAGATTTTCGTATTTTTTACAGTTTTCAACATTGTCACACTTTTTTTGTTTGATTCCGTTACATAAGTCTAGTTTTAACTATCCTTGAGTGGCTTTAGATGTTGTTAGTTTGTATCAAATTATCAATGAGATCAATCTTTCGTGGTCAACAAAAACAGGTTATAGTCATATTCTAACGACTTTTCGTTGAGGAATAATGAAAGTTAAATTAATATTTACATAATTCCAATATTGAAAAAGTTAATGTAAAGACAGATTCAGGTTGATTACAAGTTTTCTTCTGTTCTATTTATAATCTGGGGATTTACTTTTATAAATACTGATTCGAAATAATAACCTATCAGCGCGTAATTTACTCTTAAAACAACATTTTTATATCGTCTTTGTATCGTTTTCATATCGACGTACAATTTCATTGGTGTTTCTAAATAAGCGCGTAGTTAATGCACAAAACAACATTGTCTGATTACGAACAGCGCAGTTGGATCGTAATGAGATCGTGATTCAAATTTATGTGGATTTTGCCAACGCTGACTGCGACTGACATTTGTTCAGCGACTGACAAATGTCACGGTGTGTGTATTAGGGCGGCGCATTGATAAATGTAAGTGCTCAATGTATCGCTTCATAGTCGAATGATGGCTGAAATTGTCATTCGCTGCTGTAATATTTGAAAATGAAAGGTATTCTATAAAATATGACATTGCTTAAATATTATTACTAACTTTATATCATCACGCTGTCTGTTTATTAATACACGAAGAGAAATCTTTCTAACCTTTATTAAGAACATCGCGCGCGGGGGAGTGTACCGGAGGAGTTGAAAACTCAGCATATTTAGTGTTACCCTAGAGAAGGAGTGCAGAACGTTACAATTTATAAATTATTTGTATATACAAATACTATAAATTGTATTAAATAAAACCTTCATTTTTTACGTTCCCACCGTCAATATCAGACATATGTACATATTATAACAATCTGATGTCAATCACTAGAGCACAGAGGAAAAATTTTTGGAAGTGTATTTTCTGACACAAGAACCCCAGTTACGTATAAACTAAAAAAAATACAGTAAATTTTCAATCGCTTCTGTATCACAAGTTTATATTTACCACCTATCATAAATAAACCACAAAAAATATTGAGAAAAGAGTGGGAATATTATCATAATATATGCATTAAAATAAAAAAGAACATAAAACAAATTTTTCAATGTAACGAACACAAAATGAGATTGCGTTAGATTTCGCAAAGTAGTCTATTTTTAACAGTAAAATGTATGCTAAGGTAAAACAATGTAGGCCGCCTACACAGCCATAATACACGAGCTGGTTCAGGACAGACTGATTCACCCCATTACCATCTGCTCAGAATTGATAGAACCATCAACACGCCTGACAAGTACATCAGAGACCCACCCATACTCAGAACAGATGACAACTGAGATCAATATTCAGATCAGTTTGTGGACGGGAATCGATCCCGGAACTGTGCGGTAGAGCGGCATAATGAATGTTGTATCTGATAAATATTTATTCATGTGAATGATTTTGTGATTGTTAAACCATACGACTCAATTATAATACTGTGATGTTAAAAAAAGTAGAGTTACATTGATTTTAATACATGTGACGGTTTAAAACGAAATCTCCGATACATACGTGATTGAATAGATTGATAAACGTAGAAAAGGATTACATGTCCATAGGAATACTTATTTGCAGTTGGTGTTCTCTGCTCATCTAGCAAGATACCTGCTATAATAATAATATTTTACATACATTGTCTTAGCTCCCTGTAATTAATCAATTGTTTTGTATCAATAATAATAATAACATTTTAATATAATTCTCCTTCGGCCATCTGATCCTAATTAGACAGAGCCCGTGCTCAATGCCTAATATCACTAGGAACAAAAACACCAGGGCTAGGAATTGGTGATACCAAGTGGTTGCGTTTTAACTTTGAAGCTTATGACTTTGGTCACATGACCAGCGTAACGACACAAAACGTTCTTACAAAAATAAAGACTATAAAATAAAGTCAATTAAAAGACAATATAAATAGTTATAAAAATAGTTATCTTTATAAGTGGTCTATAGACAGACGTTTTAATTTACAGATCTTCGTATTATGATACTATTTCCTTAAACGATGACTTCATTAGCGTGATCCATTAAGGAAACCTTCCGATGGTTTCCTAGAAGCCCATTCACAAATAAATCATAAATAACAGACGCGTCGCATTCATGCAACTTACATCTTAATTTGAAGGCACCGTTAGTCCATACAAAGTGTGAAAACGTGGTTCACCCCCGATAATGACTTTGAACATTGTCGTATTTATTTCACCACGTTTCATTTACACCTTGCGTCAAAATCATTGATCCTTAACTGAAAGTAATATGATTCATAATCCATTGTGTTTCTATTTATTATGTACTAATTTAACATGGTCCGTCTATTCGAAGTACAAATTTCCAAATGCAGTTCTAGGGAACTTTATTGCATTAAGCTAATAAAGCTGAATATTGTTTAATCGATGCGATTTTAAAGGTTTGACTTTTCCACAGATCACATCAACGTCAGAAAGAAATATTGTGACCACGCCATGAAGACGGTGCCTCTAGCAATTATTTGCATAATAAAGCTTGGATAATATTTTACGTACGTTTGCTTTAAGCAACTAGTGTGGTGAAGAATTCTTTATGGGGTATGTTTGTGGGCCTATATTATTAAAATGAACACGATGCAAAATCCGATCTCGCTGTACCCCACTGTCTGGTGTGAAGCTTTTCAAATAGGAATTGATTTTAAACACATTTAATGCTTATCCAGTGCTGTTCGGTGGAGAAATTAATTAATGGCTAAGGAGTTAAATTAAGGAGTTAAAAAGAGTTAAAAATATAACAAGAAATGACCAGGACTGGTAAGGTTGGACGTGCCAACTATAAATTCAAGACCAATAGGATTGAAAATCACAGTACTTAATTGTTGTTTAAGCAGACATAGGTTACACAGTTTAAAATATGATCAGATAGTTTCGAAAGCACGAATACAATAGTACGATTTCCGCCGTCAAATGAACCAACATTTGATATTTTTCAGATTCGAATGTCTGATTGTATCCTTTTATAAAATATACTTTTTATACCGCTTTGGCTATATTCATTTTGTGATATTTTGTTTCAGAAAATTTGTTGAATAATTTTCATCGTCTATTTTATCTTTGCACGGATCTTGTCTCCGTTTCGGTTGAGGGTGTGTGAGCGAAATTCTCACGTACTAGAAAACAAATACGGAGAACTTAAGGAGGTCCGGTATCCTTGCGAAGTTTTCTAACTTTGTTAAAAGAAAGTTTGAAAAAAAGGTTAATTTTAACAACTTATTATTAAATTATAATATTTTTCGTTTATATATGTACATTATATTTATATGTACATTGTTCATTATAACAAATAAAAACTCATTGAGTTCAAATATTATATGAAAATTCAATAAAATTTAATTTATGGTATACATTTTATAAAATAGTATGAATTAACCGCAGTTTTAAGGCCTATTAATTTTCCTTTTGGATTTGAAGGCTGGTAAGTATTCAATGAGAAATGTAATAAAATGTGCGCAAGAGGCGCATTCTCAAAGACGGGATAGATCTCTATCCTGGAGCAAGGAAGCGAAAATGTTAGAGGGATGAGATGAAATTACTTTAATTTATACCTTAATTAACCAATTATTGGGAAACAGTCCGTGTACAACATCTTCATCGTATCAGCCTCTTGATATCCACTGCTGGATACAGGACTCCCCTAATCGGTGCAACTCCGTACGGTCCTGGGCTTTCCGAATCCAGGAGCTTCTCCCTGTCTTCTTCGGGTCGTCAGACCATCTGGTAAGAAGGCGACCTACGCTTCTTTTACCGAGACGCGGTCGTCACTCGATGACATTTCTTCCCCATCGGTTGTCGGTTACTCGAGCGATGTGGCCTGCCCATTGTCACTTCAACTTACTAATTTTGAGAGCTCCAACTGACTAATATTAAGAGTACAACATCCATTTGATTATAAAGAGTTATACTCATATAGATCGCTACATAGAGGTGTAACGATCCTCTTTTATACGCCGTTTTTGACCAACCGTTTACCTCGCAATTGATTGCCTGATACTGATTTCGCACCTGTGCTTCAAATCTCCAGTGGACTCTACAAAGTTAAGGTCAATGATACGTATATATAGATAGTATATTGGTTTGAACACTTAAAATGCTTTTCAAAATACGAATACGCGTGACAAAATTGTCCGATACGGCTTATCTAGTTACTGTCATATTTAGTTCAATTAAAAATCCCTTTCAACCTGTATGCCATACTACGCTTGTAACTCTTCAATACCTAATAGCTATATAAAAGATTCTATGGTATTTTGATCGATTAAACAATTCATTGTTCACTTCCTATTCCATAGGACGTATAACATAACAGGTGAAGCGTGTGAGAATTGTACTCCACTGTCTAACCTTATGTTGATATATTAAAATTCTGTTAAAGGTATCTTAGGTCTGCCATTTTAAATAGATTTTGGACCGCAACAAAAACGGCTATGATCCATACTACCCTAACATATAAAGTGGCGTGGGCGTCGATACGTAAGCCCCATCGCGCTGATAGTATTGTCATGGGAACGCTCGCCATATCCGGTGGATCCCAGCTCGTTTTCGAAAACATTTCATGAATTCGCTTTTAGTTCTGAGCTAGCCAGCCAATATGGTGGTTATCTAGGTATTTAAGAATCAAGTTTTTCGTAAAGTTGACAGTAGGTCTGAGCAAAACAAACCATTTTTCATATAAATATTATTTAAATTCTACTGAACTGTTTAAGGTTTTTTTTTATTTTTTATTTTTATGTTTAAGGTATCAGATGTGGAAGTTTAAGGAGCTTCAGACGTGGCTTTTATGTTAGGAAAGTATAACAAGGATTATGAATTGATGATGATGGTATTAAAAGGTATAAAAAAGTCATGTTAAACGAGAATAGAGGAGGTCATTAGTGCGTCCACGTTATTCAGCGCCGGTTAAACATTCGCTACGTTTATTTGGAGTACGTCAAGGTGGCTCAGGAATTTCAGATACCCGAATTCACCATTAATGCCTAAACTATTATGTCACATGTGCTGCAGCAGACTTATCACGATAACAGACATAGAATACAAATTATATAGTATTACACACGTATTAAATTCAATAAAAATTATTCTATTGTTAGCTTGTAAGTATACATAAGTCGTACAAATGATATTCTACTCTTTTTCTCATATCACCGTTACAGCAATCTCGTAAACAACTTCATCATACTTTTATACTGACATTTCGTATCTTCATAACGTTATAAATGAAAAAATAATCGTCACCTGATTCCCAGAGATCGATTTGTCGAACAATTATGATTAAAATGACATACCAACGGATCGGTCCGAAATTTGATGTATTAAAAAGTCATCATCACTTTGTTTTCGAAAACAATATAAAAAAAGAAAAACACCGGAAGGACAGTAACGGGTCACTTAAGCTTCCTCCAGTGACACCTGGTGACGAGTTATGTCAATAAAATGATACGACGTCATGGGAAGCGGCTATTGTAAAAGGTTCAGATTACAATGACAAAATGTGGCTTCCAAGTTATTTTGGAATGACACTTAACGCTAAGCCTCAATACGGTAAGGTTAGGTTAGAATTAGAAGTGCTCTGGTACAGTAGAAATTTCGAACTCTTCGTATTGGTGCAGAAGTAAGCCAACGTGGGAACTTTAGCGCATTAAAATCAACACAGCATCTTTCCCAGGGTACTGACGTAGGTTTCGAACGTTATCCCCCATTAAAAGGTTAGACTAAATTCTGCTCACCTATCTGAGGTTTGAATTCTCGTATGTATGTTTTTTGGACTTCTGAGAATTGTCAGTTTTTAAGGTAAAATATCTTCTGCATGTAAACATTTTGTGAGGAAACCCTCATGTTTGAAAAATCTCTATTAAGTTCTATAAAGGCGTGTGTTGTCTATCCATTTCCACTTGGCCAGCGTGGTAGACAATAGCCTTAACAATTGTTAATCTGAGAAGGTACAAGTATTTAACCGGGGAAATTAATTTCTATATTATGATAAATAAAAACCACATGATCACTGTATCATACCTTTCTTGTAATACCAACAGATGTTACTCTAGAATTACTGTAGTTTAAAATGACACAAGAACGAAACAAACAAACTAAAGAAGTTCTATCGATCCACGAACCGACCCGCCGTTTATGTAAAAACAGACAAGTACAAAACGAAATAAATAACCACCAGAAGCGTGAAAGTGTTCCCGGATAAAAACATTCATGAGTTATAACGTTTTAGCGGAGAATGTACCACGATCTGGCGATGTCGCAGGAGAAGGTGAAGGGAAAGAGGCCGGCTCAAATTGGTTGATACGACGCGTTTGTGACGGGCGGTTGATAGCGGTTGAGAGCGGTTGACAGGTGGTTAACACGGTGACGTGTTATTCGAGCAACTTGCCAACAACATGACAGTTTGAAGTTAATCATTGTGTGTTTTAAGCTGATGTGATTTTGCTGTTATGTAGATAGTTATACATTCAAAGGTTAAGTGTTATCTGTAGTTTTAAGCAATTCTTACTTAATTTTTGTTTCTAACCTTGAGACATAAAGCAGTGATCTGTGTTTTTATGGGACTATACATTTATGTAAAGAGTGAAGAGGCCAACTTATTGACATATTTAACTTTGGCATTAACTATGCTATCGAATTGGGACATCTATTATGGTGGATATAGTCAATTTGTAATAATAATTACAGTTACAATGTAATGGATATACTCAAAGTAACACATGCCATCGAAAACCACTTCAGGTAGAACCGCTCGTCTGTCGCGCCAAAATTGCATGTCGCAACTCGAATCGAATTTGAAACGTTACATTGACGGAGCGCCGTTCGAATATGGAATTTGAATTACGATGTGAACGCGGGACGACGGGCATTCGGAAGTAAGGACCTGTGCACAACAAGGATTAATTTATTTAAAATATATATCTAGCCTAGCAAATAGGCAGATGGGCCACCTGCTGGTAAGTGATGACCGTCGTATATGGACATTTGCAACAATTGAGAAGTGGCCGAT
>DWME01003584.1:0-17911 GCA_018244795.1 Parelbella ahira ahira
GTCGTGTCTGAAGAACTAATGAGTGCGTTAAGCCTTTAGAGTTCGGCTAACAACTATCAAATAGAATTTATATTATTATTTAAATATATTTCAGATATAAATAACTCACATTGTGTTAACGCTTCAGTAATTTAAAATATACCTATAATTTATTATAGACCCTTGACTGAATTTAGATAATATAATATATGAAGATATTAATAATCATTGATAATATATCATAACGCCGGGTCGCTTATGGGGTGGGCAAAGGTCACGGAGACCGAAATATAACATTTGTATTGTAATATATGTACAATACTAGTAGAAAATTTTCAAACATATAATCCTTCGCGCGAAGATCGGTTACTTTCTTATCCTGTTCAGTTACCCATGGGGGAATATCTCCAGGCTCTATCCGAAGTGAAACAAAAGTTTATAGCTGGAAGCTCTCAGCTTTACGAAGTATAGATTTTGAGCGGACTCTCCTTTTTATTTCAACTCTAGTTTTATTATTATTCAGAAGTTTGTTGCAGCCAGCTTTAACAGTTGAATTATTTTACTTTTGACTTATCAAGAATTGTTCATTAAATGAAAAATTCATACTTATGGTTAAGTATTTAGTTATTACTTGTAAACTATTGTAATATATTGTTATAACGGTGAAGAAAAATATCGTGGGGAAACCTCATAGAATGCCATAACATTTTTTAGGGTCTTGTTTTCTGTTAAATCGCATAATTATGATCAGCGTGGCAGATTATGGACTTGCCTCTTTCCACTCTAAAAGAAGGCCCATGACCAGCAATGACATTACGACAGCCTTGAAGCCAATGGTATTATTGCATATAATATAAAAATAGTTTTAACAATAATATCGAAAAATAAATATCGGTTTTGCGACTTACATACATTAATAATAATATTTTATGCCAGTATTAATACTCGTATTTTTTACGTTTTATTAATGCACTTCTTCTTACACAGTACACTAGAAATCTTGAAACAATCACAAACTGCGACGAATCGTTATGTCTAAGTAATTTGATAACCATTTTTTTTTAAATGAACGTTGAATGAATGGTTTTCACTAGCGTTCCTCTTCTCGAAAAGCATGCTGTTGTCTCAGCAGTATCGTAATATAACCCTTTTTTAAACTTAGTCTTCCACAGTTTAGTAATATTTGATTTACTGATTTATTTCTACTGCGCTGCTACTAGTAAGTTATAAAATAGCATGGTAGAGTAAGCCGACGGACATCTATTCCTGTATCTTTCAGAGTAGGTGGTTTTAAAAAGGTTTAATTATTCAATACTACAAGTCTCGTGTAACGTTATAGTGGTTAAAATTTGCCTATAATATAGCCTAAGCTGCAATATATTTTATTCATATATATAATAATTATACTTATCCATGCACTCAAACAAACACAGGCATCTCTACATACTCGCACATTATGTACATTTAAACGAAATTAAATTACGTCAGTAATGCATATAAGCTACTTAGTATTAATAATATTAATTTCAAATATATAATGAAGTATTCCAAAAAAAGTGCTCTAATTAAAATTGAAATTGAAATTCACCATTAATATTAGTTTCCGGAAATACACAATGAATCAATTAAAAGCTTACGTTAATGTTGTATTTTTCTTTTTATTTAATTCGGTTCGTTTTACTTTTAATTTAATTAGACACGTAATGTATTTTTATTTTATAATATTTTGTCAATAAGTCTGCTTTATAATTTCTATTTAAGCCGAAAACGATATTACTCACAAAATAAATAACAAAATGAAAACATTTATCAAATAAAATATAAGCATGGCTTAGCTTATTGTAAAATGTGTATTTGAAAAGCGAAACGACGCTTTGGTTTCATGAAAGAAAAATTATTTTATTGTTTCAATTTTCATTAAAGTTAAACGGTCTACATCTTAATAAATGCTGCGATTGCCTACACTAGTAGTCTAATTATTTGATTAAAAGTGTAATTATTGAATAAAAAAAATACTACACATTCCAAAAATTTTACGGACCAGTAAACGCTGAGCCGACACCCAAACAAAATGATCGAGACCGACATCATTTACAAAAGTTTCCGACCTATAGATGTAGCGTCTCACATAATCACAAACATTTAGAGGAGGCGTCGTCATAGCAACGAAGGCTTTTCTGCGCAGCCGCCCCATGGCTCCGCCCCCAGCCTGTTGCTGACACTTACGCCACGCCAGTCAAGTCCAGTACTCCACACTTTCACCTCCAGTACTGATAACAGATGACGAGATAGAGCTCACATTATAATGAACCGAGCTGACGCGTAGGCTTAAATAGACCTAAGTGCATAGTATCCCCGTCCCTTTCATTGGTACGCGGCAGCTATTGACATCTCGCTCGCGGCGAATGCAGGCCTGCGATAGATAAATCAGGTATTAAATTGCTGTTTTCAATTATATTGTCGCATAGAGTCCATCAATTCATCTACTCAGCCACGTCATACCCCAAGCACTTCTATAAATCAGGTCTGCATAAACAATAAAAATACAACAACGACCCTGATAAAACGTAACTTCTTTAAGTAAATCCAGCATTTTTATTTATTGTATACATTACATAGCACAAGTATGATCAAAGTTGTTTATGTCAAACGTAACAAGCAATCTAAACAAACCAACAGCAAAACAAAACATCATTAATATTTCAGCGTTCATCTGAAATTAGTTTATTGCACCAACCAATATTCATATATAAATATAAAACTACAACACACATACAAAAATGAGCTTAAAGAAGTGATACACATACATCCATCCGACTAGTGCTTGAATATTTTCGTGCCAAAGTGACAATTACCTACTCTCTATTGAAAACACCGCCGTGAATTTCATCCCGGTGGTTTCTTCTCTCAATACTTAATAGTAAAACTTGAGCGCGTCAAGTAAGTTAATAGTAAGTTCAATATATTTTGTCATTCACGAGTGAAATCATTCACTTCATTCATTATATAGTAAGTGTGAAAACGATTATCATATTTTATGTATGCAGTAAATAATATATCGGCAAGTGTATTAATTATACGTGCACGTACAAATTAATATAGGTATGTATTATACAATCATTTACGAAATAACTTATACAGTGTCGTTAGAATTATCAAAACATAGGTACCTACCTATATACATATGTGTCACTGAGGTAAAACTTAAGACATGTCTTAGACTACATTCATTCCATTACATTCACTAATACTGCTCATTCATCCGCTTGCTATTTTTAAGAAAGAATAAGTATTTAAAATATTAGTTATTTATGCGTTTATTAATCCTAGGGTACATATGTGTATTTTGATCAATTTTGATTCAAACAAAAATATAAATATCATTGTATTATTATTTTGTCCTATATATTAGTACCAGATTCCACTACGAGATGGCGTTGAATGTAGGAAGGTGTAACAGTATAAACCATTTCACCAAATTGAAACAACTTTTACTTATCGTTCCATTATTATGACGCTTCTATCAAATATTTTATCAACTATTTGTCACATAATTTATAACAAAATTTGTGCATTTTTTTCTCAATTACGGTATTAAGATATTGCTTAAACGAAAGCGTATTATTACGTACTTTTATTTTATTTATATACCAATTCCTACCGCGTTTTAGTAACAACAAGTTTGATTTAACTGTTCTGTACAATTAGGGGACAATATTTCAAAATTTGGCTCCAAAAAGATAGCGTCTAGTAGACAGCAATTATTGTCGAGAGGAACTCTGTGTTACATTTAATCCGGCAACTTTAATTCGAAAGCGAGCCAAAATAAAGGTGCGTACACATTGGGAAACAAAAACTTGAAACCTTACACAAAGGTAGATTATGACGATAAAAACACATCGCAATATGTGTAGTACGTATTAAAGAACGTAGTGAAGCGTTTGTTTGAGTATGTAAGATTTTTCATTAAAAATTGTGGTATGCAGACACACTATGAGTTTCAAAATTAGTGTCCAGAGAAAGCCACGCAGCTGTGAGTAATGCCGTTCTATAATGCAGACAACGACATAGAATAATATAATTAATTATATTGGTTAAATAAGTTGTTCTGAAATTTATGTGCAAAAATGTAAAAAAAAACACTTTATCCAATAAAATATCGATATGTATTTCGAAAATTTTAATAAACATAACTCTATTGAAGAACTAAGGAATGATTGATTAAGATGGTGTCATAAAATGACTTACCTACCATGTATAATAAAACTGGTACAAAAATATTTAATAAGTGGGAATACTCAACGCATAAACAATATATGTCCAACCCTTATCCTTAATGACAAACAAATCAAATATTTTGTTTTCTTCAATGAAAAAATAGACATTTGGTTGCAATCTCACCTGATCCGATTGTACCTTGAGTTCAAAAATTTGAAATACACCAACTGAGTGTGGCGACAAATTTATAAGCGAAATTTCTCAATATACCTAATAGCAATTGATTTCTTTATCACTACTGAATATTTCACTATATGAAAGTATGTCTAGCAATAAGACAATATAAGGGCTGAACAGTTAATGGTTAACGGTACGAAGTATTGTGTGTATTGCATTAATATCTGGGCAAAGTGTGTATCTGCCTTAAAACTCGGTCCGTACAATACAGAATGGCAAAAGTTAGCCTGTTTATTTCCGCCCGGAAGGCGCGGAGGCACGCGAAATAGGAGGTGCGAAATACCGGCTGACTTATTGCCGTACAGGGTGCGCGATGCACTCGATATGTTTTATTTAAACGCTTTAAATAGTTTCGAGTTAAACTCTTGGACTTTGAAAAAAAACATCTCAATACAGCACTAAAATAGTTGGTAATGAAGTTTTAAAATTTTATATAATTTTATATTTGAGATTGAAGGTATTTTCTGAACGTTTATTTTTGAAATGGAACTTGATAATTAAATAATCTCTAATAATTGAAATTGTTTTCTGTATGGCAATATACATGTTATATTAAGTATCACGGGCCTATATTATATGTAAAAAATATAGTTGTATTCAAATATTAATATTCATATTATGCTTTAGAATGATCCAGGGTTTCCCCATCCAAAATATATTTTTTAACGTTATAAAAGTAGCCTCGTGACTGCCTCGTTGGTCGAGTGGTTGCAAACGCGACTGCTAAACGAGATGACCTGGGTTCAAATCCCGGGTCGGGTGCTATAGGATTTTTCTAATTTAGAATTTCTAGTAGTGACTCGGAGTCTGGAATCGTGGCCGGTGTATGGCAAAGGCTCACCACCTATTCCATGGGCCTTAAACGTAACTGGTGAAACGTGGGAGTGTATTACACTCCTCTGCCTACCCCTTCGGGGATTACAGATGTGATGTTACGTTCTAAAAGTAGCAAATCGAGAAAGCAATAATATGACACCTTAGTGTTTATATGTCCGTCTGCCAGGCTGAAGGCTAGTAATAATTTAATACCAAAATTTTAAATAAAATTTAATGGTCAATTTTATGTTGAATACAATATGTATCTTGTATTCACTTGTAAAGTTCATTAAAAATAAAGTACGTATATATAACATATATGTATATATGTAAAGTATAGCAAAAAAATAAAATTGACCAGTATTTTGACTCATTATACAAGTTTAATTATCGAAAGTATAACAGAGTATAAAAATCAAAGTTCCGATCTCAAAAGGCTTACAGCTTCAACGTGAAATTTCATTTCCTGCAAGAGTATTATAATTAAAAGTTCATCTAATGCTAATGACGGGTGACATCCGCTCCTGTCTGAGTCTGGAATAATCTATACTGCCTGCAATAATACTTCGGATTATTTAATATTCCCTTCTAACTCGTTACTTTCACAACTTTAATTGGCTAATTTTTATAATGGACAGTTGATCTTGATAATTTTAATGAGGCTCAAAATATGGTAGAAGTCAGTTAAGCCTTAGTGTTTTTTTTTATGAACAGAGAAAATCAGAATATACTAATTATGTTCAATAGTAATATATGTATATCAAAAATCGTAGATATCACAGTGCATCATTAAATGAATTTAAAACTTAAATTTTCAATTCAATACTTTGATAATAATACTACTTCATTTTTATCTCATGCGAATATTTCAATTTCATAAATACTTCCATTAATTGAATTAGTTCATTGATCAAGCGAAATTCTACATAGATAGCAATTACGGTGTATTCTATATAAATATAATGTTTATTCTCTCTCAGATATTATCTTTGAGTATTAAATTTTGCCCCAAACATCACAAGCTAAAATCTCCGAACTAGTTTTCTAATGAAAGGCCTCAGACTTAGCTCCGATCCATTCGTAGTCTCGCTCCAAGCTTAAACTCCATTTCCTAGGAGAGTATTAGGATTAAAAGTTGGTCCGGCCCTAATGCCGGGAGACAGCTGGTCTGCGCTGGAAACGAATTATTTGGAATCAAATTTAAAGCTCATTGACGACCCATGTTATTTAAGCTGTGACTTACTGCGTCTATGTATGCAAGGTTCATTTGATCTTACAAGGGGATTTAGAGATAAGGCATTGGAGGGCGACTACCGAAGCAAATAATTAACACCAAAATATTGTTGAGATTGATTTAAATTTTCGAAGTTACTTCAATCCTAGTCTTTGTTTACTTAAAGTCACCTGGATTATTTATTATATAATGCCACATGGTCATTATTGATGGTAACGATGTCATATCGAATAAAACTTGTGATATCACTCTCAACCGATTAATTCTTTTCAAATCCCAAATAAAATAATAAGTTATAATAATAAATAATAATAATAATAATAAAACCTTTTGAATATCTTATAATAAACAACGAAGAATATGTAAAATAAATATGTAACGACAGATTATTTCATGTAACTTAAACGTGTCTAGTTAAGTGGACGTAACAATGACAAGGAACTTTCGCAAACTAAAAAACTTGTAACCGTCAATTCAAATAGCGAAGAAAATTCTTGCCCCTAAATGTACGACAAATTACCGCTCAAATGATTCTAGAGAATTGTCGAAAATCGGAACATTAATGTGAGACTACAATAGAAAAATTAAGTCAACGAAGCTGAAAGAAATCAAAATCGGGGGACAGGTAGTCGATAAGGCACACCGAGGCACAAAGGACGAAATTAATTCCGTCCGACGATAAATTCGAGTTTTGAGTCAATAATAGCTTCATCCGCGGTTTCAGTCGCATGAAAGTTGAAATGAAAGATGATTTTAAATTAACACTTATTTTTTTTATTCCATTGTTACAAATAAACGTAACTGGTGAAACACTAGTAGGTACTGGTAGTGTACTACACTTCTCTGCCTACCTCTTCAGAGATTACAAAATGCCTCCTACCCAAATGTACCTACTGATAATTAAATATTCAAATGTCACCGTAACCTTTTCCTGAAGCAGAACTTAGAAATTGATTACACAAAAATAGTCACTAAAAATAAGTTTTATTAGGATTATTACACAATTTTCTTAATAAAATCGTTTGTAAGTAATTAATTTGAGTGACAAACAAAATATAAACAGAGATTAGATATTAAATTGGAAGATAATCTGTTAGCAGTTTTTATTTTGAAGCCGTCTGGAAATCTGTATATATATTGAAACATTGCATTGGAACAATCCGATATTTTAATACTTTCTCATATAGATAGACAAAACTCACGAACAAATTTGGGAATTGACGCCGCGATTAATATTCATAATACTTGTGAAGTTTTATCTCGTCTTCAAGCGGAGGCAACTTCTGGGGCAATAAAGCATTTTGGCAGATTTTGAAGTGGTACGGATATTAAATGTACATTACGCGGTTCAGGCGCAGATGTAACGAATTTCGCGAGCTTGCCTCCTTCATTTTATAAGTACGTCTTGTTTCACTGATATCGTAAAACGATTAATTAGACGTGCATCATAAAAAACATTGTGTTACTATTTATATATATAATGTAATAATATAGGAATATTTGTCAAATATTTGCGTAAAATAATTTCATGTATGTTTGTCTGTCCTCTGCCTAGTTGAATTATTACTTTCCCGCTTGTCCACCCCGTATTTGGTGAGTCTTATGAGGTATGTCATCAATAGAATAAACGGCGATTATTTACGGAGTTGTTATGACATTGGATTGGATTGGATTGACGGACTTGTTAATTGAGTGGTTGCAAGCAAGACTGCTGAGCGAGAGTTCCTGGGTTTGATTCCCGGGTTGTAATAAATTTAGTTTTTCTTACGTGAAATTCGTAGTAATAGCTGGTCTAGACTTGTGCCCATATGCCCTTATGGCAATAGGCTCACCCCCTATTCAAAAGTGAAACGTAAACGTAACTGGTGAAATTTTGGTACACTACTCTGGCTATCCATTCTGGGAAAAAGGGGTTACTAATGCTTGCTTTTTCTCAGCTTTACTTATTTTGTAGATATAGACATTGTTTTATGCACGCCATACACGGTAGATCCAAAGAAAAAGCGGAAAAAAGCTGTCGACACTCTTTTTAACTATATCTCAATTGCATCATTTGCATCTGAACTGTAAATGATTATTTTCCTTTGATATGAAAATAGGAAAATCAATTAGACAGGTGCTCGTATGTGCCAGTATAACCATCTCTCACCTTCCCACGTTTTTATATAAGGCTTAGTTGAAATATTCTTCAGGATTTGTCTCATCTAAATCATCTGTAATTTTAAAACGTTGCTTTTCTTATAAATAACTGTTGCTAAATCTCCTTACGCCTGCTTCGTATCTAAAACTAGATTTAATTAGTTTGATGTGTTATAAGATGATTTTCACGATTAAAATTTCAGCGTCCGTTGTTTAATAATTCGTCCTGTGACGATTTGGAGATTCGGGACTAATTGTATCTCCATCGTCGTCTTTCGTCGCACCTTGCAGTTAAAACGTAATATCTGCCCGTCTGTTTATGTACCTTGCCAAATAAATGTCCCGCGTTTTAGTAATTTATGTAAGGACAATTTATCCCTTTGAATTTCGGGACAAAATTTCTGTAATTATGTTGGACCTTGTACCAATTGCTATTTTGTTACTGCTCAAGACGATTCCAGCTAGCATTTTTTATTAAATTTTATGCGAAATAAGTTTATTTATCCAACATAATATAACATTATTTATAAATCGTAACTAATCGTTAAAATAATATTGTTATAAAATGGTGAAATGTCCTCAAGAAATTGCTTGATTATATAACATTCTTTAAATCTTATCAGGGGCTCTGAGTGACATAAAGCTTTCTGCTTATAAGATAGCCACTAAACCGCTCCGTATGCTAGTGCGTCAATACCAGCATAGTAAACTGAATTAAATTCCTAACCTCCCAAATTGGAGTTCCAGGGAAAGGCTAAGTAGGACATAAAAAGGTTGCAGCAATTTAACCCTTCAAGATTTTACATTTAAATCTGGAAGGGTTTAATTTCTTCAACCCTCTCAATCCTTAGATGCTTAATGAATGTGATTTCGTATAATGCTGTGAGCATTTTGAATCAATGGCGTTTTCAAAATAAATAATATTTTATACCAACGATTGTCTCTAAGATTTCCTATAACTTTTTGTACTTTCCTAAATGTTTGCATAAAATGTTTGTCCTGCATGAATTGATCATTAATAAAGTATAATATTTAGTAAGATACAAAAGTGCGGTGGATGACAATCATGTCGGTATTGATATATTCCTTGATACTATTTATGCAGAAATAGTTTCGATTTAATTAGCGGAGGATAGACTGGATGCGAAAAATATTTCACAAAGGAACATTTTTCTCCACCACTTGTCGAGAGTTAGTTCTATTTAATCTTTTATACTCGGGATACCAAAAATGGAAAGTACATCTTTCAGTGGACTTTCCAGAAGTGACTCATATTTTTTATAGAAATCGGTCTGGAGTGCAATTATTTTAACACTCAAACTTTCATCTATGTTGCATTAACATTTCTGGCTTTTGACTTTTCTTTCTTGTTTTATCATAATGCGTGTTTGTGTGTAAGTCTAAGAGTCTGGGTGCGAGAGTAACAGAACATAACATCAGAAAATCATTCGATACTTATTAAAAAGCTTTTATACAAAATACTGAACAGAAATCAGAGTTCAACAGAAGGAAGTAAAATAATACTGTTAATTAATTTTCGCTGTCCATTGTGAGCCCTGATTGCGAATTGTTTTAATTATATATAAAACGCGCGTGTTCTATGTAAGTGACAGCTGACAGTTTTTAAACATTATCCGATATAGCGGCTAGGGTTGTACTAAAGCCGAAAATTGGTGTTCGAAAATATTCCACTTTAAAAGTCATACCATTTCCAATGTATTTCACGTATACTGCGCAAATGGATTTCCCTCATATTTTGTAGTGTTTGCTACTCATACACTTCCAAACATCAAGAATTTTGTGTGTTGTGTTTAGTATTATGATAGCTTGAGACTCCAAATATAACAACTAAAGTGCCGATGGATTCTACCGTCCATGGACATTAAGCTGGAAACAAAGCAAGCCCAGCTGCTGTGCAAATAGGTGCAGAGTTGTTCCGCTTAAGTAAAATCTCCATAATGCTATCTACCTACGTGATATAGGTACATATGTATGTTCCGTAATTGAAAAACCATATTTTGGTTCAATTTTAATTTAAGTTAAGTCTAAATTTTATTTACTAAATATATTATCCAGATTTAAAACGGCCGCCTGCCCAATCGAAACAACATTTTGACGTCCATCAATGAGAACGACTGAATAGTGGGGCAGCGTAAATTCACTTCATATTTTGTTATATTAATACATTGAAATATGACAATTGGAAGCAAAATTTATTGAACTTTTAATTAAAAAGTCCGAAGCCACCTGTTTTCGTCAGGTACTGTTTCTCAGTGAAGATGTATTCAATATGCAAAATCAAATGCAATCGAACAAATGTTCGGCCGTTCTAAAACTAAATCCGACCCCGACCCCAAATCACAGAGAGATCTCCAATTACATAGGCACGAAAATCTCATTCAGACCGACCATTTCGTCCACGATCCGCCATAAATCTGGGAAAAACATCCGAGCCATGACAAATGCACTGCCACCGACCCTTTCTCATTTGTGCGATACACCCGCGAAATACAGCCTGTTCACACTAAAATAAAAGTAAATATTCCTTGGTGGCTGTCGTAACTGATGTATAAAGCGTTTGTATCCCGAGAAAAAATGAATTCAAGAAGAATAAAGTTACGGGAGTAAATCTCACGCCTTAAAAGAATTCTGGAAGAAATCCAAAATGTAGAAGATACAAGTAAATTCAGGCCGAAATCGGATAAATTTTTTCAAAGATTACCCGAAACAAAGAGACAGACAGACGAAAATTTAAAAATTGCATTTAGCTATATGTACCGCATTGTATACTGGTACTTTCACATGCAATCATTAAAAAGCTATTAATATCATATTCCAAACAGACAATTCTCTTTAATTTATTATATATAGATAAAAGAGTATTGAATTCTGAGCCTGTTACTGAAAACCTAGAACTGGTGGAGTCGAAACTGTCTAGGATTTTACTGTCGGAGACGATACCCTAAAAGAGACGTCACTACGACCGAAGAGGTTTTATTATTAAGTTAGACCGTAGCCGGCACTCCAGACGGTACTCGGTACATTGCGGCGGCACTTAGTCTTGCTACAGTGAAACCTGTTAAAAACCCAGCGTTGCACCACACTCGAGGCAAAGAAGCCGACCCTTGTAATAACGTTAGCTACCGAAGTTGGGTTTCGTGTGGCGCAGTTGAAAAATTGTAGGAACTTCTTTTGTTAGTTTCCCGTTTTCCTTTCTAAAATGTCCGGCTGATTTAGCGAATTCTTAAATCACAGGTTTGAGTAAAGAATTTTTAGAATATATTTTTTCTTTTTAATAATAAATTTCACACATAATAAATCATCGCATCACTTCATGTTAACGGTTGGTTCATATCGTATTAGAGGATTATACATACATATATGTGTATGTTCTTTCTTACATTACTTAAAACATTTCAAAAGTGGCCCACCTTTTAATTTTCTTACAAAATATCTGCATTTTCATATATAAGAGGTACATACTATAGGTATGTAACTGTTTTGGCAAACGACTTCTACATTTTTTTAAAACATCTATGGAAAAGTGATATACGAAGGCAACATCGGGCCTGTAAGCCCCGAAAGGATAGGCAGCGGAGTGTATACTCCCACGTTTCAGTAGTTACTTTTACGTCCCACCATGAAATAGGTGTTAAGACTAGTACCAAGAACTATGTAGCTTACAAAAATGAGTATTAAACGGCATTTGCTAATTAAGAACACCCAAAATACGCAACTTTGGGTGTTCTTATTTCAAATTTTTAATAATACAAGAACGCAACAAACAGTTCTTCAGTTTGAATATTAATAACATTCACTTTTTTACAGTAGCAAAATGATCACGCCTGTAATCTCCAAGGGCAGAGGAGTGTAATACATTCCCACGTTTCACCAGTTACGTTTAAGTCCCATAGAATAGATGGTAAACCTATTGCCATACGTATTAGATTTTCTAGTAGTGACTCGGAGTTTGGATCTGTGCACGGTGTATGGTAATTTACCCACCAACTATTGCACGGTGAGACGTAAATCTGAACTGATTACAGTTAAAATTAAATTCGAACCAGAACGCTGGATATAGCACAATATTGCTCCATACACACCTTTTCAAAAATGTATTAATATCCAAACATACTCCCCTCGTCGCTACTTATTGGAATCCATCTAAAAACATTATTCACGATGTTTAAGAAATTCTGCTTTTAAAAACCCATAGAAAAGTAGTATAATAAAGCAATTTCTTTTGTCCTCCGCTTCGTAGTAGAGCGAGAGGAAATTTTATTTTTTTATTTTCCTCAATTAGAAGCTTTTGAGGTTTCAATGATTTTTATTTGCCAAAGGTAACTCAACTTTTAAGACCTCGCCGCAGTGCCGGGAAAGTTTTATCGATAAACTTACAAAGGATTTTGAGTTGTATCAAACTGTATATACTGATAAAACAATCGATACTTTATTTTTACCTTCTTGATGTGCGTAAAAAAAATATTTTTTTATTGCTGTAGTACGTCGTATGAAGTGATTACAAAATAACGATAAACATTTCATAGTCACTACGGTAGAATGTAATAAGACTAACTACATGAAAATTTTAATTGCATCTATAACATTCTAATCTACCTAACAATAGGGTTGTTCCTATGAAAAAAAAACAACTTTTTATATGCATCTGTTCGATTGATCGATCGCATCTATTCGATATCATCGCATCACTAGCTCAAGCTGGTTAGAAGAACCGTCTGCTCGTCTCACAGCGGCACTGCCAGACGTACGAGAAATCACTTAGCTGGAGGGTCACTTCAGACAATCTCATTCTAACTTTGTGAAAATTATAGACATATACCTCCACTAGCAATAACTAGTTTACTAAACATAGATAGTTCAGAGCGTGTACAATTTCTAGTTTGTAGTTATTTGCGCCTACGATCTTTTAATAGTTCTTTGCAATGTTGTTTAAAGTTGCACTGATATTTATCAGCTAGCAAGAACTATTTCAGTTACGTTTTTAGGTAGTTCAGCGCTTTTGCAATTTCTAATTTGTACTGTTTTTGTGCGTGGTAGGTTATTATAATGAATGCAGAAAAAGCGAGACAGCTCTCAAACTCAACTCAAAAAAACTCAAGTTTCCTAACGACATTTAAATATCGAATGAGAATTACATCGCCTGCTGATAGTTCTCTCGCAGGATTCCTTGGCATGTACATGAAATATGACTTGCTTAATGATCAAAGTTACAATTTCTAATATACTTACCTACACTAATATTAGTTAATAAGCAAGTGAAGACTTCTACAGACGGGACACCTGCTACATTTAGAAGCAATTACGGTATGACTGCTAGACTGTGCGATACACACGGCTACCTCGGATTTAAGATATTTACGTTATTCGACTGCAATGTGACTTAAGGGAATTTAGTAATTTGGTCAATATAAGCAGTCTGGGTAATTAGACTCTATGTCCATTTCTGAACTTATTTTTACATAAAAAAAACAAATAAACAAAAAACAAACTGCCACACTAACAGTTCCTGTTCCAGGTATCCTATCATTAATTTAATTATTAATAGTTTTATTTACCATTAATACAAACTGCAACAAAGGACACTAACAGTCCTATTTCCACAGTCCTGTACGAGTTCAGTCATAAATTTCTATAGGCGGCAATGGCCACTTGTGCTTTTACTCTAGTCACTTTAAAAAACAAGCGAATAGCAGTCACAAGTGGCCGCTGATCGCTGTAGATTTTTAAGACCGAACTAGTACACGACTGTAGGAAAAAGAAAGAGAACTAGTACAGCATTTAATAAAGTATGTAGGCAAATTATTGTTATGAAATTTTCTGTGTTCCTGGTGAGGGACAACAAATCTCTTTACCAAACACCATGTCTTGTCTAAATCCCTCATACAATTTTTTTAAAGCACAAGACATAAAGTACGTATAATCGCATTTAAATAACTTTATCTAAACCAGATTGGATCTAATTAGAATCATCCAAATAATGAACAAAAACGTTTAGTATTTTCATAATCCGTGTATCGCCTAGCGTAATCCACTACGCGTAAATCATAGCACAACTTAAAACACACAAATAACAAGTTTGATACAGCGCCCCTCGCGGCAAGTTGGGGGTAATTTGCATATATTATCATCTCAGGTGCGTCTGTGATGTTTCGAACGAAGTCGCGCTCCAAAACGCTCTTAAATGGCTTTGGAATTGCGTTTGAAACTTTCCTGCTTAAGATCTGTATTAAGATAATAATTGTTATTTATTGATTGCGCCCTTACATAAGTGATCTCGTGAGTAGGTTATGCGTCAGGTACTTACATAATAATCACACTGATTCACTTCATAATAATTACAGCTACGTAATAATTGCACTGATTCAAAAAGTGTTGTGTGATATATGTGTGAACTTGATGATGCTTTTATATATGTATTTATAGATAGCTGCTAGACATATCTATCAGTGTGTATAAAAAGAAAGCGCGTTGGCACTCACTAGGGGAGGCTTACATCCACAGCAATGGACTACAAACTGCTAGTGATGAAGATGATGAATTGCGTATAAGTTTGTTTTTAAATACGACTATATAGAACGTTTTAATTTGGGAGTCTATATTTGTATAGCAGCAAAATGTAAGACTTCGTCAACTAGACTCAAAAGTCACAGGGCTTTTATTTAAAAATGGCTCGTTCTATTTGAGGCGCGTCCTAATTAATTGATCCGAAGATTCGCGGGAATTGCGTACCGCCCCCCACCCCACCCCCTACCTCCCTCACGGTGTATCTTTGGCTTTAATTTAGAATTGTTAGCGCGAAGGAAATGCAATTTACGTAAAATAATTGTTTGATTTCAAATATTTCGCCGCTCACCCCTCCAGCGCTGGCTTAATTTGCTAGATAGAAAAATTAAAAAACGGCTTAATTCTCTATAGAGTTACACGGGTTATGGTAATGTCACCTGGGAATCGAATAAGGAATTATCGGACTCAGTAATTTATAAAAGTGACTACCTCGTTGCTCGAGTGGTTGCATGCACGACTATAGTCGATTATAGCCAAGTCCTGGATTCGATCCTCGAACCGGAAAATATTGAATTTTTTTTACTTTTAAATTAATCCTAGTAATAACTTGGACATCCGAAGAATTTGGATTCGTACCTGGTGTATGGCAATAGGCCCAACCTCTGTTCTTTTATAAAACAGGTTGGGCTGTGTAATATCGGGAACCTTGAATATCTTTATGCCAAATTCTTACGAGTTCGATTATTGACTCAGCAAGTCGACTGTGCTGACCCAGCAATCCAGTGATTACTTACTGTCATAATTAATCAACTAATTCAAAATGTAAGACTAATATTACTGAAGAAATTATTACTAGACAAGCGTGCTACAGCGTCGACTACATCTCGCTTACCATCCGGTGAGGATGTAGCTGAACCGCAGCCAATGGGTTTTAAAAATAGAGTGCTCATTTTCAGATCCAAGCCACACTAATGAGTTTAATTGTGTATAAAGTATTGTGAGTTGTGTTAACATAAAATCATGTCGATTCATCAGAGGAACGAGCCTTTCGTGGGGTGCCGTCGTGAACAATGACGTCATCCGCGTTATAAAGGGTAGGTCGGGGAGTAATAACAACTACACGTTTACTGAGACCCTCCACCCTGACAGTGTGTTATTAATGAGGACGAAACAAACGACATGTTTTACGCTCTCTTGACTTTGTACAATGTCTAAATTAAGGTTCGCGCTTCGCTTGAAATTCCACAAGTAGCTTAATTTTATTGTCATTTTCTTTGTATGGAGTGTCAACTGTTTTTTATAGTAATATAGGTTAAGGGTAGCCTAAATAACAAAAACCCAGATGCGATAGCATATAACAAATGACTAGCAAAATCAAGCATACCAGCTACGGTTAGCGCTAAAATATATACATAGGTATATAACTGCTTATTAGAAACATTCTAAAGCATGAGCTTCATATAGACTATTTGTTATATTTTGCTACCAAACCTATGTAATCTGAAATGAATTTCATTCACTGCTTACTAAGCATGTGCTTACGAAGTTCCGTTGTCATTAAGGCACTTCTAGCTTTTATTCCGAGACTAAATAGTATGGTCTTGGTGTAGGTGTTATTGCCTGGATGTTCTTCTTTGCTCTTCTCTTCGTTTTCCATGTGTATCCTTTTATCTACTAGTAGAACTTTAATAACTCGAAATCTCTGCAGGTGCCAGAGAGTAGAATAACTACGGGTAATAAGAATGAGAGTTAACCATTTTATATTACAATAATCACAACGGATCATTTTGTTTTCGTTTGTTTCTTAATAAAGGTTCATGTGAAATAAAAGAAAATTGATAATTTTTCCAAGAAAATAATTATTACAAATATCTGGGATGAAATATAGGTCACGTGACTTCTGGGCTTCCAACGATCTCTGTGCCGGTACTCGTGAATTCATTGCTCTTCTTATGCATTTAGTTTTATATGCGAATTAAGAACAAAAATAAAATATTCATAAAATAAAAAGAAAATATAAGAATAAAAGTTTCTTCAAAGTTACCCTCTATCATTTTTGCTACTAATTTATAGTTCATTTAATGATATAGGTATGTATATAGTTAGGCGGATATCATCATATCGCGAATACCACTACCCAATTAGAGCGAAAGCTGCTTTTAGTTGCATTCCTGAACAAATTGCAACAAGATGGGAAAAGGACCGCGGTCACCAAATACTGTTGAAGGTATATTTTGACTTCCAAGAAAACTCAAGACTTCAGAGTGGGAGAAGGAATGCTAAACCATGAGGCTATTACTTTGAGGATTGTTAAACGGGACTTAATATTTTTTTGATAAAGTCCACTTCCAGCTCCTAAACTAAACGAGACGAAATCTTAAGTTTCTACTTAAATCTTACCCTTGTAGAAATAGCGTAAAAATTAAAAAAATATTTAAATCTTACTCTTGTAGAAATAGGGTAAAAATTAAAAAATAAATAAAAATAAAAGTGAAATATGGCAAACAATATGTACTGTACGTAGAAATAATCAGTTGTATGAAATCTCGCATCCCTAATACCTTTTATACGTAATCCGATATACGCTTTTAGTAAAGAAACATTAGAACCAGTCGAAAAATACAACAAAACACCTTGACAATGCCCCATTGTCTGCTACTCGAGGTGTTGCCTTACATTTGTATGGAATTCTATTAGCCAACTTTGTTCATGACAACCTTGTATCGAAGAGCTCGTAATAATATTAATAATATTAATTTAATA
>DWME01003585.1:0-17910 GCA_018244795.1 Parelbella ahira ahira
TGTAAACTGGCTTGTGTTGGTGCACAGCGAGCTGGGTTCAGAGTGGTTGACGGCTAAACTATTCCGTATTGGGGCTTCAAGTCTTCTCGGAATCATAGAAGCCACATTGGAACAATACTCTAATGAACATAAAAATTTATAGTTGTTCATTTTAGCAAGACATCATTCAGGTACATAGTTTTGTGTATAAATTATTATAAGAATATCATTTAAGAATTTCAATATTTTATTCCGTAGTTATTAATCAGATTTTAAAGCAGTGTATTATGCAAGAT
Organism: Parelbella ahira ahira; assembly: GCA_018244795.1. Lineage (NCBI taxonomy): Eukaryota > Metazoa > Arthropoda > Insecta > Lepidoptera > Hesperiidae > Parelbella > Parelbella ahira. The sequence goes on from DWME01003585.1 coordinate 276, forward strand.
CCTTTATTGGGTAGATGTATGGCATTAACTGCCTCGTTGATCGATTGGTTGCAAGCGCGACTGCCGATCGGGAGGTCCTGGGCTCGAATCCCGGTTCGGGTGATATTAGATTTTTCTGATTTAGAATTTCTAGAATTGTGCCCATTGTATGGCAATAGGCTCATCACCTATTCCATGGGACTTAAACGTAACTGGTTAACCGTGGGAGTGTACTACACTCCTCTGCCTACCCCTTTGGGGACTACAGGCATGATGTTACGTTTTTTCTTTATTGGGTAGGCACCAACTATCTGTGTCAAATATCTCTGTCGATGCAGAAGAATAACAGGGTAAAGCTTTCAAAACACAAGACATCCAAATTTATCTCTTCTAGGAGCTACACTTCTGTGACTACACTCAGTTAGCTCTGTAGTCTATATTAGATGCTGGTATCTGATGCCATCGAATATATATATTTGAAACCAGGAATTCATGTTGGTCTTGGGATTTCCTATGTGGTCCTATTTGCGTTAATAATATGGGTTATCTCTTTTACCTTGCATACCCTTAGATCCTTACAAACATTATTTTTCCTAGTAGCCATAAGGTTACAAATTTGTGGTGTATTATAATATAATAATAGTTATAATGTTGTCAGGTACCACCAATATTTTAATTTTTTTTTAAAGTTCTAGTGCAAATCCATTATTTTTTTTATTCAAAAAACGTTTATTCATTACTAATATCATTTTCGAATTCCGGGGTTATAAATTGTTTATATCTAAAGATATAGACAATAAAAAATCGTGCTCCTGTGACACTTGTAGCCATATTAACAAAATGTAATCTGAACAGAAGTATAATTTATACATATTGCATTGGTAACACAAAAATGTGTTCATAGGTGCTATTTTAAAAATAATGTACCTAATGTTTAAGTTTAAAAAAAAAAACTGATACTTTACTAGTTGTAGTTTTGGTTATAAAATAAAATAAATGTAATGTGCATTATTAAAAAATATGTAGTTTTATTTATGTACTGTTGAAGATATGATTGGATGAAGGTGTGTTATGTTACAATCACTTCTATTTTGCAAAATATTTAATTATGTATATAAGTTTCCAGTACTATGTTATTTTATTATTAATGTTGTGTATTTTAGCTAAAAAAGAAATTTAAACATTTAACGTTTAAATGTGTAAATTTAATTTCTTGGTGCAATGATATATTAATAGTAATTTAAAAATCGTGATTTCCGTAGTTCAGTCTACAACACGAGACGTTATGTCATTCAGATGAAGGATAGTTTTATGAGTTACGGGAATAAATAGCCTGTAAACAAATAAACAGCTTTATTTATATCAAAGTATTTATAAAAAATCTACTTCATTATCAACAATCATTTAACTAATAATATAAATATTTTATGTCCTTATACAATCTGCTTACTGAGTACTAAGCACGATGTCTGATGTATTCGTACCTAATTTTTTTGTGTTCTAACATAATGGAGTTCAATTAACAATATGGCAATACTATTAGATAACAGTACAAATAATATTTATTTACAGTTTAACTTATTCTATGGGGTTGCCCGATTCATATATAAATATACCTACGCTTATGCAAAACGTACCAATTTGGCAACACTTTATTCACATAGATCTTACATAGTCCGTGATTTCTGGGAAATAAATTTCCACCGTTCTCTTTGTACTGCACTGTTCATTCGCTCTCAACGGGTGCTTCTGCTCTAAAGCCATGTTCGGGGTCGGCGTCATAGTTGACTACGCGGAGTTTCCCGAGCTTGTCCACGTACCCGTAATGGCCTTTCACATGCCCGTCATTATCTCTCTCTTCATAACGAAATTGTCGATTTTTTCTGAAATGTTTAAATTAACACGTGCAAAATTATATGTCCTACTATATATACATATATATAACATACACACACATATATATATAACATAAAAATTGTTATATAGATTATTTACATTATAATAACACAACTACAGAGTCCCACAAGGAACTGAAAGAAAGATTAGGTTGTAGCCTGGTGGGTTTAAGTTTAGGCTCTCATTCTAGGGACCCGGGTTAAAATCCTTACAAAATGCGCGTTTTAAGGTTTAATATCACTTGCTACAACGGTAAAGGCAAACATCGTGAGGAAATCTGCACACCTTGAAGTTCAAAGATATATTAATATTAAGTATATTATGATCACTACATTTTGTTACAAAATAAATAAATAAATAAAACTACAAAGCAGGGTAAACAGGGGTACCACAGGATGAAATATTCTTATGAGCGTAATATAGGCACAGTTTTAACAGTTAAACCTTGATAGGAATTTAAGAGTCATTTTTAGAAGACCTGTAGAAAAATATGATATTATTAAAATATAATGTTTACCCTTTTCCCGTGTCAAATCCAAATTGGTAGCTGTGAGGGCCTTTCATGCCGTGCATCCGGAACTCTGTTCGCTCCCCGTCTGCAGGTGGCTTATGTGTCTCAGCCTGGCTTACCGGAGAAAGCGGCGGGGCTTGTCTTAATGGTGCGCGGTACACGTGTCCTGGTTGAAATAAAAATCATATGCATATCAATTATCCGTTTCCTTTACTTTTCCGGACACATGACTCACATGAATGAAATGTAATGTACTTTGTCAGCTACGGGTAAATTAGTTACCTTCATACTCGTACACCTTAGGGATTACAAAACGCACGTGTAGCATAAAGGATGTATAAGTATAAGGATTTATATGCGCGCATACAAAAACGAGCCCTTTCTTCAGAAGGACACTATATTCGTGTTATTTATCAAACAATATAGAAAGTTGTGAATCTTTTAGATGTCACCATGCTATAGTAAAGTTTATATACAAAAATTCCGTGCACATTATTAGCGTTGATTAGGAACAACAAACATACGTAGTGGTACTCTGTAGTTGGTCGCAGAAGTCTCCTGCTCCGACGGCGTCGTATTCTCTTGGGGTTCACTTACATCTGGCTGTTCAACCTGTCGTGATCACAGTTTAAAAAATTGTATTACAATGGTACAAACTAGCGAAAAACTTTATTCGAAATATTCATAATAATTAAAACATATTTGATAATTTTCATGTATTTAATTTTACCGTAATTATTTCAGGTTCCCCCTTTAATTTGTGTTTCTTTTGAGCTTCTTCATATTTATAAATTTTTTTCTCTTCAGGTGTTATTACATATCCATCTTCTGTCATTTGATTTGGTTGGAACTGTACAAGTGGTTTCGCTTTTGGGATTGCCCCTAAAGACTCGTCAGTAAAATGTGCTAAAGGAATTGGTACGGGCTTAAATTCACTGCCATATTTTTTTGGGTACAATTTTGTTGGATTTTTGTATTTTCTTGTATTGTACGGAACTTGAAATATAGGCTTTGCTCTGATGTTGTTCGGAACAGCTATTACTTGACCATTCCATACTGTTAAAGGGTAGCCCGCTGGGCGAGGTTCTCTTTGATTCTCAAACGGAAAATACGTCGCTTCCTCGGGTTCAATTGCTATATACTCATTTGGAGCATTTTGTAACGGTGGTTGTAGATCTCGAGACGGGACAGGTAAACCAATATTTCTATCCAGCTCAATGACTTTTCCTGCTCTAAAACTGCCCAATATTGGATCGGACTGATTGACTACAGTTAAAATTGGTATTACATCGACTTGTCTTGGTGGTAACAATCCTCTAGATATTGGGGAAGCAGCGGGTGCAATTGGATACCAATCTGTTTGTTCTCCCGATTCTGTTGGTTTATAATAATCTGATTGTTTATCCAATGATGGTGGTAACAAATACGTGGCGGGTGTTGGGATCTCATCCGACGTGATTTCGGCGGCCCTGTCCGGATTAGCCGGTACAAGGTAACTATCTACGCTCTCTTCGTTTGCTTTATAGTAGATTGGTTTCTGAGAAGATTGTTCAGTGATAACAACAGCTTTAGTTTCATTCTTACTTTCCTCTATTTTTTCTACTGGTACTTTTAATGCTGTTCCAGAAATAATAGCCGCTGCGACCTGCAATCATAAAGCAAATATACTTTGTTACTTTAAAACTTAATTGCTTTACGCAATCGAAGTCGTCGAAGCAGTCGCCTCGTTTATTACAGAATCGTAAAAAACAACCACGAACTCTTACGGTCTCTAACCTCGCAAGCGAGCAAAAAGTACGCCCAAAACAGCTCAATTTTTCTATTACATCAAGTCACGTAATCTCCAATCAAGAAAAGTGTGACAGCTAGTCAAAAAAGTGCATTAAATGTTAAACAGTGACTAAAATACTTGTTCACTGACACAAATCGTTAGGTTCCTTGTTAAATAGGTCTAAAATATATTTTGGGCCTTTAGTTTAGACTAGATACATAGAAGTAAAAAAATTACAAATTAAAATTTTCACCATATATTGCCTGCATATTGCAATGCATATTAACTGATTGATAAGTAATTGCTGTCTGTTGGTTTATAGACAACAGATATAGTTCGAACGGTTTCAGGCCAATAGTGTTAATGAAAATACAGTCATTCAGTTTGTGTAATACGTAATAAAAACAATTACCATTCTTTGAATTAGATTATATCATTTTTTTTTATCAAATTTAATAGAAGCTTGTTTGGGAGGAGAGCGTAACGTTGTCCAGAAAAACGAGAGATTCAAAGTTTTAACAGCGTCCATATTTGCGGTTATTAAACGACGTCGACCCATTATTCACTTTCTAGGGCTGCCCTAGAAAGCCGTGGCACTCAATGGAGATCGCAAACGATAGCTCTATCTGAAATAGCACCGCAGTTCCATTGCGACGTATCAATGTCGACTTTTCATTACCTACTTCCAATATTCAGAGAAATTGCAACTTAATATTACGCAGATCGAATTTACGACATAGAACAGTCCAGTCTCGGGTACGCCGTATGATACAAAAGAGATACAAAATAAATTGCTACTCACAAATACAGATAAGATCATGAAGCTTGTAAATAAATAGGTTAGTATCTTAAACAAATCTATACATATATTAGACGCTGGGAAAAGTACAATGTTAAATATTCCACGATGGTGTATAATGGTGTACCTACTACATCAGATATTATATGAGAGCGATATAATATTTGTAATTTTTTTTGTTGCTTAGCGGTGAAGAAAATATAGTTATTTCTAATTCATTTGTTATTAAATTAGTAAATAATAGTTTGTTACGGATTTTCGAAAGAAAAAGAAACATCTCAATAGGAATATGCAAATCCTATTAATATCATGGGTTAGGAACCACTTACTACTCAAGTATTTATTTTGTACCTACTTATTTCAACATGTAGGTAGTAACTCTGCAACTATAAATTTCTTACATTCGGGATTAAAAAAGTAACAATAAGTAAGAAGCGTGCATAAATTTAACAAAAATTGAAAATTTATATTTATATTAAAATGGGATTCAAATTTTATTGTGTCATATACACAATCTTAAATTTGAAAATTCTATCGTCTCTTCACTAATAACGGTCGTGCGTAATTACTAAGAAGCATCCAGATATGGTTGTGGTTTTCCACCACTCAAACCATATAAATATATACAAGTTACGATCAAGTTGTTGTGCAATGCACTGCTTGTGATCAGTAAGTATTATACAAGAATATACAATGCAAAAAGCACTCGCACTTAAGCTTATGTAAGATATTACGCCTATACAATATTTATATTACAATGACGTAAATGTGGAACGCAACGACAGTGCTATACCTACTGTACAAATAACAATTAGGTTGGTATCAAATAATAAGACAAATCCTGGGTCGCTGAAATCTTCCTTACAACTGTGCAACACCAAAATTTATAATTTTTGAAAATATTGTATTAGATTTGATAAAAAATGTGCATGCATTAAACTTGTTCAACGTTACATAAAATTGTTGCAATTTATAAATTGTAAAAATAATTCTTTAATCTACGATTCTGTACAATATGAAAATATGCAACTGAGAAATGTGGAAAATAAGAAAGAGCCCAACATTATATAATATCAAGAAAGGAATAGAAAATATGCTGTTTCTCAAAACATAACATAATATCGCCCTTGGAATATTCCCGAAGCGGTAGGCAGAGGAGTGTCGTACACTCCTACTAATCACCAGTTCTGTTAAAACATCCTATCATGGACCAGGGGATGAGCCTATACGCATACACTGGTCACAAAACCATTATCCGTGTTATTGCAGAGAATTTCAAATTAGAAGAACACTAATGCTCTTTCATAAACAGCGAAGAAATGTAAATGTTACGTACAGAAAGGGACATTAATTTGTTATAACGCTACATAAACTTCTGATAGAATGTCGTATATTTTATTAAATGTCAGCTGCTAAAAGAGAAATGAAATGATAGCTGTTGAAAGAGATATTGAAAAACGAAAGTGCAACTAATGAACTATGGTAACAGTTGAACAAATTATCAGAAAACAAACGTAGCTTTTACTCGGAATGATATTGTTATCTAGTCTATTTTATAACAGATAATATTTAAATACAAATATATTCATCTCGGTATAACGGTAAATTTAATTAATTTATTGCAGTCTTAATATTTTACTTTAAATCAATATTTGAATACCACAAAATAATTGTATTTTACCAAATTAAAATATTATTACATTACCAACTAATATACGGTTTGCAAGTCAATTTCCTTAGGTCCAACAAAATATACATAGATTTCCATTTTTTCTGTTAGACAATATCACTGTAATAATTTTGGTACCTACATATTTAAGCCATTTATGCCAAATATTAAATTATAATAACATATTTAGCTAATTTTACCCAAATAAGAATAAAAAAAATTATAATAAAGTTGTGACTTCTGTTTTATAATAAATGTCCCCTAAATTAATTATATTGCAAATACTTTTAGTAAAAAAGTACTAATTCCTAATTCAAATGAAATGAATAAAAACGGAAGTTTATTTTATATATGATAGCCGGTATTTTAGTCTTGAAAAAAATAAACTTATGTCTATCTCCGTTAGATACCTATATGACAAATAAATAATTCACAATAGATATACCCAATCGTAATTTTAATTTTCCTTAATGAACGTACCAATACTTAGAACTTAGAGACATCAACGATTTTCGCTTCGAGTAAGGCATTAGACATTTAATTGTTAACCAAGCTATATAATTACTATTTAATAAAGTAATCATTTTCGGTCACGGCAATATAAAATCTATTTACACGAAACTATCACATATTTATGTACATAATAAGTCGTAGTTTCAGAAGGCTTTAAAGGTCTACTTACAAGGATTAGTCGCATCCCCAACATGTTTAACGTCATGAAATATTTACAAGGTCACTTTGTTTGTCATATACATTGAACTAATTCACAATATGTTTAATATTTTGCGTTATTTCAATCACAGATTTGCGTCCGAGCGGTCTCTCTCGGTCTTTCTATCATAATAATGGAAGCGAACTCTGGTCACGCTCGCTTTTTATACATCCTATTTACATCGACGCTGTTCGTAGGAAATAGTCCGAGAGGTTTTATTTTGTTTTACACGAGTTAGATAAGTGTTGAGGTGCCGTCTGTGTCTACGTAATTTGAAGAACGATTCAGCCATAAAATTACCCGCCGCACCCGGATTGTTACAGTAATTATGTTAGAGGTTTTTTGGTATATTCTGCGTAATATTTTTTTTTAGATTTTATTTATCTTGACCTAATTACAAAGGCAATTATGTTTACACTGTATTACATCAGTATTAGCCTTGGCTTGACCGTTATATAAGACATCTTAACGTTGATTTTATAAAAATTTTCTTAGCCGAACAAGAAATTATTCAAGTGATCCAATTAAATTTTAACAATCACATTCCAAGCTTATTTGATAATATGTATATTAACTTAATATATCCCTCTAGTTGTCTATATGTGCCTAAAAATATGACAACGAAATGAAATTAAAATTATTAGTATTATATTGTTATTTTTTTGTGTTATACCTATAGGTAGTACTACGTATAAAAGCTTCAAAAATAATTTCTGATACTTTTGTCCCTCGCTTATTCACATATCACGCAAAAACTAAGTACTTAGATGATCGACTTTCATGAAATTCGGTGACATAAGTTATTTTAAAGTCTAAGATCCCAATTTATTTCGACGGGAAAATCTCTGGTTTTCATGGGAAAACACGAAAACCGATTTGAAGGAGATTTACACGAATTGTCGAACTGCCGGATTTATGATTAAATCTCGTATGTACGAGTATGTACTGGCTCAACTCGTATATTGTTTCGGGATAGTGCGACAAGTTTCCCAGCCGAGGTTCTTCTTCATAAGTTCCCGCCAATCACAGCGAGGTCACAGCGGAGATGGATTTTAAAATTCATGTTTTTAAGACAACTAATACGTTACTAACAGGCCCTATATGTTCCATTTACATAGAAAAGTACAAATAGTTACTGTTTATATCGACAAAACCCAAGCTTCATTAGACATCTCTAGTTTAACTAAAACTTTATTAAGATAACAATTGAATAAAGAAATAAGCAATAGTTATTATATAAAAATAAGACTAAGTAGTTTTGGGACGTTTTAACAGCAATGGAATGATAAATAAATCTTCGTTACAAAAAGAGGTCAATTGTTGGTTTTTTACCTACACACTGTAACGGGCGGTAACGGCTAGCTAATGATTCAAAAAGCAAGTCTTTGTTATGCAAGCTAGGATGTGTTCGCACTTTATCATGTGATATTCTTCCCATGTGTGTTAACGGTGAAAATAAAAAAGTAAAATAACATGCTATACTTAGAAAAAACTACGCTGCAAAACCAGAAAATAATTGCCTTAGTTTGACGTACCCATGTCCTTATCTGGTGCATTGCTGGTCACCAGATCTTACATAATTACATCGTTCGCTTACATAAATTTATATAACTTTCCTAGTATTAGTAAACTGCACATCTATCAAAAGGAAATTACATCTAAATGCTTAGATACTTGCATTATGAACACGTAAACACACACATTATTTAGATGTTCAGATATTCAATATAAAAAAACGTAACATCACGCCTGTAATCCCCGAAGGGTTTGACAGAGAAGTTTAGTACACACCCACATTTCACCAGTTACGTTTAAGTCCCATGGAATAGATGGTGAGCCTATTGCCATATACTGAGTACAATTCCGGACTCCGAGTTAGTACTAGACATTCTAAATTAGAAAAATCCAATAGCACCCAACCCGGAATTTGAACCCAGGATCTCCCGATCGGCAGTCGTGCTGGCAACCACTCGACCAACATATTCATATTTAAATATTAAATAATAATAATATTATATAATATCTATAGTTATTATTGAGGTAAAACAGTTAAATGCACTGATAGCTTTCCTTAAAAAATGTGCGTTTAAAGATTAAGTAGCACTTGCTCTATGAGTAAAGGAAAACACCGTGAGGAAAATTATAAATATTTCAAATTTCTCCATAACATTGTTTAAACAAAAACTGCAAAAAAAAAAAACAAATTATACATACATATACCCAAGCACAGCTTTAAAAAGTTAAAATATCATATATCGTTACATCAGATATTTAAACAACCTATCCGTGTTGCCGTGCGAATAAACTTCCAATTGAATTGATACGATAGGTACGGAACAAAAATCAATTCACACTTCACTATAGAACCGCGAAGTTCATTGCCCCAACGCTGAACTCTCCGGAGTGTAGCAAAAAGCTGGAACAATTCGTCTTTAATTCACGTTCAGACGTTCACCGTAGATTAAACTATGAAAAAATTACAATTGAAACGATATTGTCGTTAATTCAATACCTATAAGGCTATCTCTGCGTTCCTATTAATATTTTTTATTAGATACATTCAATGATAATAGGTAACTTATTCGGACATATTATGGATTTATTAGATTTTAGTGGGTAATCATAAAAATCATTCTATCGAATAAATACCATTAGGAGTATTATAATCATACATTTTTTTTAATGGGTTTTTTAATAGGTTTAATACATGACACGGAAATGATTATTAAGCATTTTCAAGTCAAACAGATTCCAACAGCCTAGATGGTCCGGAAATAGTATTCAATTATATTTTATTTAATTAAGTGTGCACATTTAGGCAACTAAAAATATTTTAATAATAATAGGTATATCCTGTAATAACAATATACCCTGTTTCGTTTCTGACACTATGTTTAATGTCCCTTCAAGCGATAAGAGTGTTGCTATCGGTTAATAGGTACCTACTTCATAGCTGTTCCTGTTTAAAAGGTTGAACACAAAACACGAATCAGCTTCGTAAGCGGTATTTATGTACCTTCTTAATATGACTGTGACCAAATAAAGCGGAGAAGCTATCCTCTGCGATCCCCAACCCGCGTGCTCAACGTAAGGATTATGGGCAATGTCCAGCAGTGGACGTAGACAGACTGATGATGATGGCTATATAACATGAAACAAAATTGCTGTCTACCTGTTAGTTCGTTTAGTTCCACTAAACTACGTAACGTATTGTGATGAGGTAGGTACCTATTCAGTATCATTTAGATTTTGTTCCGAAGAATCATTTAGTAGATCTATTCACAATAAATCCCATGTTTATTCAAGTTAATTGCATTTATGTAAACATACATATTCTGCGGAGGCTTTAAAAAAACAACGTGAAACAAAAGATCAATTAAACATAGTCTGCCGCATACCTACCTTCCTACGTCTACTCCGTACCTACCTGGAGTAATATAAAATATATTAAACCCGTAATGGGAACGTAATAACATTGCTACAAAAACCTCAACAATGAAATACATATTATTTAGTATATTTCCATATATTTATAACAACAATAACTTCGCAACTAATAACCGCCTGATTGCGCGGTAACTTATCATTTCAATGTTTTTCTAACGAAGGTAATACTCAACACCTAAGGTTGAATATAATCTTGCTTTGTATGATTAAGTACTCGTTATTTTATTATTGTATAAAAAATCTTAAGCCGTAATTGCATCGCTCGTTGTTGTTATCAATAATTGGTTAGTTACATGTGGGACGAATCTGGAAGAAGCACGTCAGGTGTAAATGGATAGAAATATTTGACAGTTAGACGGTGCCCTCTGCCTACCCTGTACGGACCTGGAACGATGTTAATTAGTATAATTAATAGTTATGTTAATTAATTTATTATAGTTATATCACATATGTAAACGAATGACACTACACATACCTATTAAACATTAAGCACTGATTAATAATTTAAATATTAAAATTTAATACCTACTGAAGTGTAATCAGTTTGACAAGTTAAAAAACGTTGCTTTGTACACTTTCGAAATCATATTTATTCTATTATTATGTACATATATTGTCACAATGGGTCGGTCCCCTTACAAGGAAAGCGAGGAGCACCGAGTACAAAATATCTCTATCCTTACAGACCTGAAATACCTCTAAAACGATTTAGAGAATAATTTAGATATTATAAGACACGAAAGCCAGTGTTAGCTTATGATGCCAGTGATAGATTCCAACAGTGGAATGACAAAGGATCGATTATTATTATTTATTTTTAAGACACGAATGTGATCTATGCGCAACCTGAAAGCGATTATTACAGTAATAGAGACCGTCCAAGGTGAAGACTTTGTTTTTTACGATGTTTGTGTGTTTTCTTATTTGCCAACTTCATTCCAAATAGTTTAAACAACAATTCTATGCGAATAAGAAAATATACTAAATATAATCGAGTTAACCTTTTAATTTTTGTTAAATATTTATCTACTCACTTCTAACTAAATTCGGTTACCGAGTATCTTACGTTGAAACTAATAAAGTACATATTTTATGCATACGCTGTTAATACATAATAATAATAATCGACGCTTTTACTATTCCACTTTTGGAATATGGGTCTCCTCTCATATTGAGAGGGTTAAGGCCACAGGCTGCCACGCTGGCCAAGTGCGGGTTGGCAGACTTCACACACCTTAGATTTTTTTTTATAAATTCTGAGGTGTGCAGGTTTTCTCAGGATGTTTTCCTTCACCGTTAGCAAGTGGTATTTAAACTCAAAACGCACTTTTGTAAAGAGGTGCGTGCCATGGATTTGAACCCAGCACCCCCGAGCTGAAACGCTGAATTCTAAACCACTAGGCTATCTCTGCATAAACTTGTCACTGCTTATAAATGTTTATCATAAAAATCCAGCTATTCAAAACTGTCTATAGTATTAAACAATTTTAAACTCATCATCTTTAACCCTTTTATCGTTCCACTATTTGGCACGGGTTCGCCCAGAACATGAATGGTTAAAACCATATTCTCCTATGCTGGCCAAGTGCAGGTTGGCAGACTAGCTGTCCTTGGAAAAAGTTATGTTTCCTAAGACGTGCAATTTTCCTCGCGAGATTTTTATTCATCGTTACAACATGTAATATTTAATTTTTAAAACGCATTTTCTGTAGAGGTGGAAGCAAGGTTTTTAGCCCAGGTCCAGAATAGAGAAATTAGCTCTAATTCATAAAGCAGACATTGCGCTTTTTAAACACACCACAGCGGATCAAACACTTTTTGTATTCAGCAGTTATAGCAATTCATATGCAATTGCATTTTAGTATGTTTGTTTTTTACTGTTAAATACTCATTAAAAAGTGCATTAATAAAATGTTCAGTGGATAATTATTAATTCGTTGGCAATAAAACAGCAAAATATTTATTAATCTCTTTATTACTTAATTGCCGGTACAGTACTGTTGGATCCGTTTGAAATGCAATATTTAGTATGAATCATTTCGATCAACATTGTTCATTTGTACACAGGACAAGACATGTATCCAGCCGCTGTAAAACATATTACACATAAAAATAATATAAAAATTGCTCAGCGCTAGTGACATCTGGTGCGCTACAATGTAACTATATACACTATCATTCGCTTCACAGCTCCAACTAAAATTTAGATCTCTCCATTCGCTTTTAATTTCATTCTTAGGAACACAATAAATAAACTCCTAAAATAAAACTTTATTTTGCAATACAATGGAAAAATGTAACCCACAAAGCAAGGTTGATGATTTCGGTTTTATGAATTTTGACTTTTATGAATACTGTCATAACATTTTAAATGAAGAATTTTGTTTATGAAGTACAAGAAAGAATCATTATAACATTCACATGAAGAATTTTGTATAAGAGGTACAAGAATAATTACATTCACAGATAATAAGGTTAAAATGAACATGCTTCTGCATTAGTGATAAAATTTCAAATTAATAAAATGATTATATTCAACGTCCATATAACAAAAAATATGATGGCTACTTTAAATATTTATGCGGTAAACAACAAAAGACAAAAAAATAAGAACAAGGCCTTTTATTTTGTAAGTACGAAAGCAAACTACGATCTGAAATAGAAAAAAAGTATTACAAGTTTTTTGCAACATTTAGTTGTAATGGCAGACCATTGGTGGCAGTAAATATACAATAAAAGGTACAGATGTAACCGATGTTCACAGTATTAGTTTTAAATGTCACAAAACTCAAATTTTTAAAGACTATAATAGTTTATATTGTTTATGTTCCCCTAACATTAGTTCCAACTTGAATAGGTTAATACCGAGGCTTAAATATATATGGACCTAAATATGCGTTATGTGTATACAATAAATGAATTAGTTCCGAACCTCAATCTTTATAATCTGCTTTCTATGTAATTTCACTTTTAACTTCCATATTGTCTTAGGTATAATATATTAAATTGTAGACAAATTAATGTTAAATAAGTTATTAAATATTATGGAAAGAACATTTAATGATTACCTATAATGACAAAATAATTGTCTAATGCCATAGTACACACAAAACAAAAGAAGTTTATAACTATGAGGGTCGTGGCTGTAAGAAGACAACTTTGGCTCAGATTTAAGAACGAGAGCAGCTCCGTTTCTTCGGATCTTCCTTGTGCCTAAGATGTTATGCAAGATTTTATGTAGTATCTAGTCACCTGTCATGAATTCAACTCAGTATAATGTTAAAATGACGTTACAGCTTTAGACAAGTCCATATATATTTAACAAATAAGTAATTCGCGATTACACAAATTTTTTTTCAGTATTCTTAAAATTAATATTGTAATAGTTTTGTATAGACATATATGACTCATACTTATACGTTTAACAAAAGAAACTGAACAAATAAACAATAAACATCCAATTAAAAATATTTATTGCAATATAAATGAATATAATGAAACCGTTGTAAATGTACCGAAAACTTTACTGGAATTGCTGTTACAAAAAATAACTTTTTCAGAGGGAACATACAAGAACATTGTTCAGTATTCTGGTTACTATATTTATAGAGTTTCCTATAGCGTTACTTCATATGGAGTATTAGTACGCACAAATAGTATATTTAATACATATATACCGAATATTATTCTACAGAAGATTCTAGATAAATCACGGGAGTAGTTTATAGATGTACTGGTGGAGCATTGGAAGACCAGACTGCATTTAACGTATCCCATACAACGTAATTGACTATTTTAGTTGTAAACGCGTATTTAAGAAAATATTTTAATAAAGACAAATGCAAATATCATACTTTAATAGGTTTTTAAATTTAAACGACAGTACAACCAACATGAAATATGGGAACCGGAAATATGTTTTTCAGTGTTACGATAAAACTTCTTTGGCTTTCTAAGTGCTTCTTTTTAAAGAAATAAAATTATATTGCGATAGAAGTTTAACGAAATCAGATCAAGTTAATAGAAACAACAAGAAAGATTTAACAGACACCCGGAATGCGTATATTTTGGAAATATTTCTATTATCGTATATGTTGTCAGATAACTACCCAAATATGCAAAGTGCATATCACGGCCTTGTTTGATTGCCAAGAGAACAAAAATGTCTAAAATCTAGTAATCGTTACGGCTTCTATCTAGACTAATTAAACGATAAATATCTCTTATGCACTATTTAACTTAGATTGGATTAGCAACATATCACATCCATTTACCGATCCATAGCCGCATTAATGAAAACACCGCAATTATCATTATTCCGCTAGTGGAGTAAAATTTTGATATCGTTCTCTACACTTAAACGTTATAAAATACAATTATACTTAATATTCGTATGTATTAAAAAATATTTAAATGTCCCAGATAAATTAGTGCGTATACTTCCGATAAGTACTCGAGCAAAGAGAGATTTAATTAATCTCGTCCACGAATATCCATACAATCGCTACGCAAAAGAAAATATACAACTATTGTATATTGTGAATCAAATGTACAAGCGCGTTTCACATTTTAATAAACAATTCAGTCTGTCGGAAATAAACTTAAACCGATTAGTACAGGATATGAATACAATAAACGCCTAGACAGGTAAATTCATTAACTTTTAATGTACATACATAAATAGAAAAAGGACTACAATCATAATACAGACATACCTCGACACGACCGTCGGGTCGACGAGAGGGGCGACTACTCTAGCGACGGTACGAACACATCGATCAGGTCGGGAACGTACACGGTACGATAGTTACGTCACATTCACTCGAACACACATGCACGTACTAATTATTTATGTGGCAAAAGAAAGTCTAGAACTTCACTATTCTGTCAGTAAACGTGGTCCGGTAGTGCTACCACTGAGAGTTAGGCGGCATGTAGCCCTCGGGCGGCTGCGCGGCGTGCGGTCCGTGCGGCATGTGCGGCACGTGCGGCACGTGCGGCGCGTGCGGCACGTGCGGCGCGTGCGGCACGTGCGCGGTGGGCGGCGCGGCGGCCGCGTAGGGCGGCGCGCCGTACGCCGGGTAGTAAGGCGGCACCGCTCCGTACCCACCGTATTCCCACCCGCTCGGGTACGCGCCGAATCCCATCCCGTAACCTAAATCACACATTAAAACAATAATAACTTAATTATGACTAATGTTTGTATATGGATTCGTATAATAGCTTACGTAATTGAAACAATACAAAACCAATAATAACGCCAGGCTGTTGCGTGTTGTGACCATAAACTAGCTATACTACGCTTTCGTTGCCCACAACTTCCGAGCAGTGCTAACTGGGGCTGTGCATTATTATATCACGTTAGAAGTTACGTGACGGTAAATATGGACTTGTCGTCGGGACTCTATGCTCGAATGTCTTCTTACAGATATTTTTCGTGTAAACAAATGTTATACCCATTTTTTGTTATTAACCCGCAATCACTCACGCGGGTACACTTAACCCCTCATAATTTAAAACTCCCGAAACAAAGGCTAGTTTGTCCTTATTTTACGCGGCAGTCTGTATAGCCTCAAGTGGTTATTTCGGCAAGGTAATGTGTGAGAAACCATGTGACTATAACGATTGTTCCAAACTTGCGTTATTGTGTACTTAAAATCGTTCGCTACAACAAAATAATGAACGAAAGTAAATTAATAAACAGTCTTATGAACCGACAGTAAAAGCTAGAGCTGGAAGAGCCATACATAGACGTGCCTACATACTTGCTTCAAATCGGAGACTTCTTCAAGGAAGAAGACTTTAATGAATGTACAAGCGGCGAACGAAGTTTGCCAAGACCGTAGCTAGTGGAAATCCTTAATATGTGCCAACCCCTACGGGAATTATGAGTGACAATATGTAGAAATATATTTATTATCATAAGTATAATATCGTCACGCCGCGTCACAGGTTCCTTACAAGCTAGAAATAGAGAACAGATTAATTTTCCGAAGATTAGTTTTAGACGTTGAAGAAGCACGTCGGGTCTGTTAATACACAGATATTCGGCATTTAGCGCTCTCTACCCATCATATTTTGGAATATGGACTAGAGCGTGGAGAATATTTACAATTACTCATTTATGGATCCAATTTCGGTGCGACATGACAATTGGTACCGGTGTAAAGCTCTTACAATCCTTAATACATATAACAACAGTGTCCCGAAGCTTCTTCAATATCGTACGTACACTTATAGTCACGTAATTATTAGTAAACAGTACAAAGATTGTCCTACAAATCAACTAGTGACACCTCAACGTCCGTGCTAGCTGCTGCGCCCGTAGAGCCTCAACCCTTAGGTAATGTATGAACGAATACATTTGTATTTTGATTCATTAAGTGCCCGAAAGGCACCAAAAGGACTCAATTGTCTAAAATAAAAATAGCAATTTTGTTTAATTTCATTTCGTTTTATGTAAATCGAATCGAATAGACTATTTTTCTAACATTATTAGTGGATGTTATAATAATCCGACGTATCATTTGAGCGCACTGCACACTTAACTGGGCGGGGAGCCGCGTCGAGATGATCTGTAAAGGCTTGTGTGTTGCCTTAAACAGCTTTATTCGGCATCAGCGAATATGGTTAAAATAGAAGCCGCCTTACGACGGCTATGCAAAAATAGGCCAGTTTAGTATAGTAAACAGAACACCAATGAAACTTAGAGTCCATATTGGAGAAAGAAATATCGTCGATGCCTTATATACGTTTTCCAAGCATAAGTCATTACCGTGATTCAGGAATGGTGGTAGCGGCATCTCGTAGCTACAGCTACGAATTAAGTTTTGTACACCAAATCCAATTGT
>DWME01003586.1:0-17905 GCA_018244795.1 Parelbella ahira ahira
TAGTATAAAAAATCACGGACGGATTATAAAACACGGAGTATAAATGTACAGAAATGGAGTTTATGACTGAGTTTTAAATATTTTATCTTTGAAATTACTAGGAGCATTTAAGAATATACCAAGTGTAAATAAATAAAATAAGAGTAAAAATTCTTTGGTAGCGCAAATTATGATTGACAGTAATAATCACAATCAAATTAGGATATACGTATTGATTTGTAAGGGGTGTTTTGCCTTAATAGTCAGCGCTATACAATGTACATAGGCATAAAAAGTATGAAATATACCTGTATGAGGTGTAAGAGCAATTCGCGTCCCACCGCCTCGTTGCCGTGGATGTTGGCCACGTACTTCACGTCCGGCTTGCCGATCATGTGCTCGTACGGAGACGCCGACACCACCATCACCCAAAGGTCGCGACCTAATTGTTAAAAATGGCTTAAACACCGATTATGACTGAATACAATTATAATTATGAACATTCGAAACGATAATTCATTCGATAATGGTAATGCATACTTGAAATAGCAATCAGATGCGGGAGTTAAAAGATCCATTATCGGTTCGAGTTTTTATAGTGCTTTGAATTTGAGCTTTTAAGAAGAAGGTATTTTATCATTGACTGTCTCGTTGGGGGGAGTGGCTGCAAAGCACGATTGCCGATCGAGAGGTCCTGGTTTCGAATCCCGGGTCAAGTACTATTATTGGATTCTTATAAAAATTAGATTTTCTAATGTAAATTTTTCATAGTGACTCAGAGTCTGGAATTGTGCCCGGTGTATGGCAATAGGCTCACCAGCTATTTTATGGGGCTTAAACGTAACTGGTGAAACTTGGAATGTACTGCAATCCTCTACCTACTGGTTTTTTATTTTATAATTTGAATATACCTATTTATAGTAACATGGATTTTTATGAAATTTACCTTGAACAGATTTTCCAATAGAGTAGAGTGCTGTCAACGCGGGGTATCGTGCGGAGACCGCGCGTAGGTACCTCGTCATGCCGTCGTGGTCATGATACTGGAACTCCAGTTCGGGACTGTCCCTTGATTCTAAATCTCCTATGTTTGTAGACACTTCTCCATCTAAGATATAAGCAATTAGTAAATGTAATGCCATCGAAAATACATAATATATGTAAAAACATGGCAAGTTCTCTGTAAGCTTTTGGTAAAAGTGAAGATTCTTTGAAATCTAAATGGCTTGGCAGACAGGCAGATGGTCCACTTGATGGTAAATGGTTATCGTTGCCTACAGACATCTGAAATATCCAGAGTTGCTAATATATTGCTTATGTAGAAATTATACTCGTATGTGCTGTAATGAACGTATGTATGTTTGTATATAATAATATGTATGTATGTATGTATGTGTATATATATGAAACGTTGCCGTGTGTAAATACCAAGATATAATCATCTCAAAGGACATTGTACCTATCATTAAAATGTCGGATAAGGCGAGTGCAATTAATTATTAAACTTATCTGTCATATATGAACTTGGCTAATTTTGCTTCTGTCTCTTCATTCTAGTTAAGCCATCAGTGTCAATGCTTATTATGTCAATTAAATCTCAGATTCATTTATTAATATATCTCCAGATAGAGATGGATCAAAAGTTTTTCACAATCATCATCATCAGATTGTCTCCATCCACTAATGAACTAATAGTCTACCCTACTACGCGCCGTCGAACCCTGTCTTCAGCTTCCCGTATTCAATTCAAAATGGTTCATAACTTGGAGTGCTTCCGCTCACAATCTTATCATGGTGCCACCACAATTATTTGAAACACGTTGAGATTAAAGTATTTTTGAACAATTTGAGAGTTTGCATCATAATTTACCTGATAAAAACCTGGTTTCAGTTTGCGCTTGACCATAAGCAGCCCCGACGATGGCCAACAGGACCAACGCCACCATCTCGCTATTTGAAGTCCGCCTCATCTAAACATAATAAATTTGAGATACAAACTTTTCACATGGACAAATTTGGATACGTACGAGCTTAACGTAGGTACATAGTTTTCGGCAACAGTAAGAACATTATTAAGAGATACCCACGAGTTCTCTACAGACGATTTCTGTCTATTAAATCTTCCTCTACGGTCAACCAGCGTGCGAAGCTACTAATTCTGCTATCCTCTAAATGGACCGTAAAATGTTCTGTGATCTAATGGGTTTTATCACGTCTAATAATAAAATTTATTATAATTATAACATACAAACATGAGCCTTGTTCGTAAATAAAAATTGTTTAAGACGTTTGGATTTTCCAATCGAGTTTTTTGCGTCATCTAACCGTCCCCGTCACTGTAGTTTTCCTCAAAGCTTTAACATCGTAATACAATACGGGTGCCACCGTCGCAACGGCTTTTAAAATAGCCAGAGGTCTGGGGTTCTTGGAAACCGGTTGTTTATACTTAACAGATAACGCTTTGGCTGTCTTCCGTTGCAGTGTTACAGATGCATATTTGTTTTTAAGTTATGATTTTGTTATTCCGTGGTTCCACTTGTTTGTAACCGGTCTCATGTTGAAGGTCACTGGGTCAGTGGACCAGCTTGCGATGTGCTGTTAGTCTTCCGGACAGAAGTTATTCACGGCTACTAGTAGAACTATTTAATTTACATAATTGTAACAAAAATGCTACTTTTAAAATACCGACTAGTCAATAAAATGAACATTATTCAGTGTCATATATACATTCTTTTATTTATTTCCAATTAGAACATCCGCAAGCCGCTTAGGATAATCAATAGAAAATATCACATATACTTACATGCAACATAATTACAATAAATTTCTCATTGGTAATTATTTAATTGTTTTTGTTCGATGACCTTTATTTACAACGATATGGGTAAATAACATGCTGTATTAAAATGGAGTTCTTGCAGGTAGATTCCTTATTTTACACATTTTTTGACATTCACTTCGTATAATGACTGGCTCGTTGATCGAGTGGTAGCAAAGGCGACTGCCGATCGGGAGGCCCTGATTCAAGTCCCGGGTCGGTTACTATTAGATTTTTCTAATTTAGAGTTGCTAGTAGGGTCTCGGAGTCTGGAATTGTACCCGGTGTATGGCAATAGGTTCACCACCTATTCCATGGCACGTAACTGGTGGTATTAAACGTGACTGGTGAAACGTGGGAGCGTATTACACTCATCTGCCTACCCCTGCGGGGATTACAGGCGTGATGTTACGATTTTTTATGTTTCTATGAATGTAATTAATGACAGTTATTTCTTTATCCGATTGTGTTCTTTATTTTAGGCAGAAAATAGAAAGATTTTTTTGAAAAATGCCTCGTAAAACAATAAAATATGTTTAACAGAAGTCTACCGCTTATTAGTATAGTAAAAATGGAATAGCTCTAACGTAGATAGGGACACCAAGATCCATATTTAATTCGTCTGATAGCGGCGTTTTGTTTTAACTTTCCTTCCGCTGTTCGCCATTGACATGTTGACCCTATTGCCATGGTCCCGCTAAACGGTTAGCACTTTCCTTTTAAAATTACCGAATTTCACAATTTGGAGAATATACCTTATATGTATATGAAAGGCTCTATGTAGCTGAATATTGTTAAAGAATATTGTCTTAGCGCCTTGAATGCCTTTCTTATCGAGGGAAAATAGGAGTGTGAGAAAATATGAGATAGTACTTTAATATGGTGTGTTGTGTATTGAGTACTGTTGTGAACAAGACACTAAGATGTTACATTATCAGTAGGTACTCAAATAAAGCTATGGGGGACCCATGGCAGAATTTCATTTTCCATTAGGGCTGAATGTGAGATGTCTACAGGCAATAAAATCTTTAAATTTAGATATGTTTGATACATCTATGACAATAAAAAGTTTAATTTATGATCCACATAGTTGCATGGCACATAAAACGGCGTGTGTTCGATCAACACACAATGCAGCACACTTTTTGTTTCGTGAAAGTTTTACAGTGTGATTTGAATAAATAGGTACCAATGTGTATCTTGATGAGAATAATGATGATATTTTAAATTGTGTATACCGATTTCATTTTAATTATGCACTCGAGAGGCTCATTACCGAATCAACTTAATTGTAAAAGTAATTAATTCTATTGTTTTAATGTTATTCTAAAAATACACTAAGTTGGGTAATGGGTTCAGTGTTTAAAACGATAATAATCCTGACGACACATTTAGAATTCATCAAAATGGTATGTTAACATTTGTAAATTGTTATATATTGATAATTGCACATTATGAAACTAAAACTATAGTTAATGACTTTTACTAATTATTATATTCCCATAAACAGAGAAAAAGTGTTTTTGAATAATAAATTTTTGGGAATAACAACAATTTATTATTTCGTTGGACACAAGCTTAGCGTAACATAAGTATATAAAAGTTGCCGCTGAGTTTATAAAGCGATAAATAAAGCACACAACTCACCTTTGAATGAGAAAGTCCGTATCCGATGCTAAATATAAGTTAAACTTAAAGTTGTCATTTGGAAAAATCACGTTATATTGTTGATATATGAAAGAAGTAGTCGGTAGCTTATCGTAACTTCGGAACTGAGAAACGCACGGAGGACAGGCAGAAGTCCTTTCCAGCGAATGGACAAGACTGTACTGACAGGCGCACCGTGCAGCCGCTGGTGTTAACCATGAGCATCGGCATCACCTGCGTCATCCAAGCCGACACACGACTGTAAAGTACTTTCTCTCGCGCCAACACTTCTAAAAGTGGTCCTAATTCAAAGGAATAAGGTTTAGTTTGTTCGTTTCTAAAGAGAAAATTTCGCTGCTGTGCGTTTTGTTCCCTACAGCTCAGGATATACGGGTGAGTTTCCAAGTTATAGTAACACGTTCCTTCCAATTACGTAGCATTCCCGCCTTTGTCTCTGGCACTTTTCCCGCTGATAGTTTCTTTTTCAACTACCTATCCGACACTTAATAGGAAAAAATAGTATCTACTAAAAGGTCAAAAGTTTATTTTTAAGAATTAAGCCTTAAGTGACAACATTAGTACATTTATGACTGGCTCCAAGCAACAAGTACAAAAAATTGTAACTAAGATTGACCACATGTTTAAAAGAAGATTGAATCACAACAAAGTAGGAGGCCTGACCTCAAACTATGCGAATACTAATCCTATAGGATCAGTATTGAAATGAGATACCTGAAAGCATTAAAATTAATTAGTTAGTTAAAAAGTTAAAACTAATAAACGCTGCCATTAGAACTTTTAGTTAGGTACTTGCGTCTATTTATATTAGAATTGTTTATCGTTCTAATGTCAATCTACAAATTTTATTACCGTAACGTTATAATTAACTCAACAGAATCAGTTTCACATGCTAATTAAACAATAATAGAGTAATACCATATTACAATGAAAGTTTTGAAATTCAGCCAAGCGTGACATGCGAGTGTGAATATTAATAGTGAAAGAAAAGAACAGTCATTTAGAGCACATCTTCTCTAACATGACCATAATACGATTATCTATGTATCTTATTTTTGTGATTAAGTCGAAAATTATACGAAATAAAATGAATAATCTGTACTTAAATTACAAAAATCTTTGTAACGGTCCTTCTATATATGAAACAATGTATAAAGACTTATTTATAAATATACAGTTATATATCTGAATATATGTTTGTCATTGGATTTTTTCTTGTGTATCTAACAATGTTTTTCATGTGAATGAAAGCGTCATCCAACTCTTGTATAAATAAATTAATTGCAACCCATTTACGTGTCACTACTGGGCCAAGGTTCTTTCCCCGCGACTGGAGGAGAGCTGAAGGGTACCTACACATTCAAGTTATTCCGGTGCGGGTTGAGATGAATAAAATAAATAATAATAGCTGAAGGTTTTTAATGGATAAGGTCTAATGTTATATCTCGTATGTAATTTATAATAGGTCAAGGACATCAGTGTAAGTATTAATAGATCTTGTATGCCGTAGAAGCAACTTATAATACTTAATATGAAAGTGAGCAGTTTGAATTTTAGATGTTCCCTGATTGCAACATTATGATCGTCTATCATCACCATCATCGACGCTTTTATCATTTCATTGTTGGTAACGTGTTTACTCTCAGAATGACTAGCGCTGGTCAAGTAATAAATAATACTTAATATAAAAAAGCGCCGATAATTCAAAAGCTGAGGGCCTTTAGGCGTGTATGCTGTTGTTTCCGTACAGTTTAAGGTAATTTTATATATATCATAGAACAACTTTCTTTAAAATTGTAGGGTAGTATATTTAAGACACGCAAACATTTTGCTTATTAGTATTTTTATAGGAATAGGTAATATCTAAGGGTTCATAAATATCAGTTAACGATCGCGCTGAGGTTATGAAGGTCCGCATCGGATACTATGTCCGGACTCCAGGGACAAGTTATAAATATAAAGTCATATTTTTCCAACCAGAAATATGTTAAAGGTCAATCGATATACAACCTCGATATGAAATGTGAAAATGATATATCCCGAATAACATGTGTAAGCTAAGCCAGTGGAGAAATGTTATGAATTGACGTAGGTACGTACATATTGATGAATTGTCATTATATATAATGATTAACTTTATAATTTAATCTACATGTAATTATTGATAACAGGAATTATTTATAACAAAAAAAATATATAGATAATCTCTACAACATTTTCTACAAAATCTCTACTAAAAGTCTTTAATAACTTAATGATATTTATAAGACACAACGACTTTAGCTTGTTCTTGATAAATTTGCCTACTGACTGGATCGGTCTAGGATACATAAGACTCCCACCCAACCATATGGTTAATCGACTCGTTAAAAAAGATACACTGATTCGTTTGTTTTAGTATGAAAAAATTTACAAGGTAAACTTTATAAAAATTTCTCCGAGATATAGCGTTAAAGCTACCTATTTATAATCGTTAACGTCAATGTTAGAAAATAATTTAGTAACTCTATGTAGAGGTACATTGCCACTATGATTAAAATTACGATCAGACCTGGGGTGACAGGCTGCCGTTGCCGCCAATGGACACCTGCAACCGACCTTTTAAATATCTATCAATTAGGATCGTTAATGTCATTAAGTTCATTGAACATTAGCTGGTTATACTTATGATTATAGGACAACAGGAATGAGACTTTTAGTAATCACTTAACTTCACGCCTGTACTCATCGAAGGATAGGCAGAGAAGTGCAGTACACACTCATGACTCTCGAATCAAGTTTATGTACCACATGGAATAGGTGGTGACCCTAGTGCCTTATACCGAGCACAGTTGTAGACTCCGAACCACTACTAGAAATTTCTACTAGGAAATATTAGAATATTCCAATAGTACATGACCCGGGATTTGAACCCAAAACCCCTTGATCAGCAGCCGCATGTGCAACTACTCGACCAACGGGGCAGTCAGTTTTAGTAATATTATTCTAATCAGTATATAGAGGTATTAGTGCAGTTAGTTACAAATTACAAGTTACAAATTTGTTAGTTGGTTAAGTGTTCTACATTCTGTCGTGTTAACTCTGACCTTATATGTATGTACAGTTGATATTATTAATCTTTGTTGCGCTCCAAACATATGAGGTACAATAAAATTGTAATGTTGTACAAAAACGGTGTTATCTCTTAGTAATGACCTACACTAAACAACCTTTGAGTAGAAATACAGTTACAAAACCAATGAATAAGGCAGGTTTTAAACTCATATGTGCCAAATATCTACAAGTTATGTATACAATATAGGCTAACTAAACACAAATATTAAATTAGTCTAGTGACAACACAATGTTCATAGGACAGTGACTTGATTTGAGTAAAATTATACCTACGTTTATTGGGAAATAAAAGTTTGTTAACATGAATAGATGAAATTTTTTATAAATATACATATGTAGTATAACTCAACATGAACTGTATAGTTAACATAATAAGGAATGTAAAACAAATTTTATATAATCTGTCTATATTCTCCATGCTTCCATTAGGTGGAAGACCCCAAACGTTTGCGTCCTCGCGAATTTTACACGTGTAAAATTTGACCTTGACATGACAATTGAATGTCATAAATTTAAAGTTATATATTTTGAAAGCGCAATAGATTAAATGAGTCAACATAAGACATTAGGGAGTATTATAAATAAATATTCATTATTTAATTATAGTAATATAATATAACATCACTCCTTGCTTATGCGAATGGGTATGCAGAGGAGTGTAGTTGCTCACGTTTCATCAGTCTCCTGAAATACGCGGTGAGTTTATTATACATCGGACACAAGAAACCAGACTCCGATCTACTACTGAAAATTTCAATTAAAAAAAACTTAATATTACATTACCAAACACTGCGATCTAATACAGGACTTTTTGCTTGGATCATGCATGCTTGCTTGCTTACATGACAATTGAATGAGATAAGCATTGTCATATATGAGATAATAGAAGCTAAGTAAATACTCGTTTCATAATTTTATGAAGGACTTCTTGTTCAGCTTTCGCGCTTGTAACCACTGGACCAGCGAACCAGTTAAACAAAATATAAGTACATATACATATGTGTACATATGTACATGGAAATATTCTTCTAGAGGCAGCTTTCCCACGGAGCGGAGTGCCGCGGACGAACCTCTGCTAATGTATCACGCTCCAATGCAATGGAAAGCAGTGCAATTTGAGATAATCGTGACAGTGAAAGACGTATTATAAGAATGTTACTTAATATAGTGTAATTTTGCACCACAAATTTAGTATTGTGTTTCCTAATGGACCGAGCACATGTACTAGATTACGTTTATATGTGGGTATTGTATCTTTTATTTTACTCCTGAGACATAGACCTTAATGAGTGCTATAGCGCCAAGTCGAGTCTAGATGTTTGTGTAATTGATTTCGTTAAATAAACCAACACGCAAAGGTAGGACAAGTATTAATAATTCAAATTAGTCGGTGGCAGGAAATCGAACTTGATGTTTTGTGCACAAAAACCTGACATTTTGATATTGCCGCTGGGGTAGCCACTGCAAATTATATTTATTTATAGGTTTGTTACCTAAACTTGTTTTCTGAAACTGTGGCTAGATTACAAAATTTTGTGCAAAACACAATATTTTAGGGCTTCTAAAAAAATTGCAAATTTACCTAGAGAATGACAAATACACGTAAAGATAGAAGTTTTGTGACGTCATCTCTGTATAGATGAATAACTGAAAGACATTAAATATTTTAAGATATTATATAAAAACAATATACCCTATTACTAGCAAATATGTTCGTCATGTCAATTGTTTCAAAAATCGTAATATGTAGCTCGCCTTCCCTGGGGACATTATGATATTATATACTCTTTCCTCCCGCGAAACAAATGTAATAAGATAATAAATTCGTCGGTTCGAGGGTGTGGTCGCCAGTTCAAGTAGTTCACTAGAAGTGACAATAAGTAATACTAACTACCCTGATACTAGGGGTTTTCATATTAATTGCATTCATGTTAAATTTACTTATGCTATCATTTTTATACTAATTAGAGGATTGGAGTTTAACTGTCCAATTCCCCAGTAAACCTAGGCAGTGTAAGGGATTCCAAATTTGATCTTCGGGGTTCCAAAATTTTTTCGCCGTGCAGTATAACAAACTGCCTCGTTGGTCGAGTGGTGGCACCACTCGACCAACGCGAGTGGTGGCAGCCGGGACTAACGATCGGGAGATCCTGTGTTAAAATCCCAGGTCGGGTGCTATTATTATTATTGGTGTTATTCTCAAAATCTTTTTTGATAGCTTAGACTGCGAAAGAGTAGAACTGCCAGCGTCCGTCTTTCCCGAATCGTACAACCTGGAATTATTCAAAAAAAGAGTGAATAGGCACTTCCTAGGCAAGCATGCTACTTTAGGCCGCATTTCGCTTTCCATCAGGTGGAATTGCGGCCAAACGCGAGCCTATTTCTACATTTAAAAAAAAATATATGTTTCTAATTTAGAATTTCTAGTAGGTAGTGACTCGGAGTCTGGAATTGTGCCCGGTGTATAGCAATAGGCTCACCACCTATTCTATGGGACTTAAACAAAACCGGTGAAACGTGGGAGCGTACTACATTCCTCTGCCTACCTCTTCAGGGATTACAGGCGTGATTATACGTTTCTGTATAACAAATGAGGTCCTGGTGACATGATGTTTGCGGTACAGCGCAGCCTACCACGGTACAACTAAATGCCTTGGCTGACGAGTAGAAGTATTCAGCGATTTCCAGCCCGCATGACGACAGCCACAACAGACAAATAGAAACAAGAATATGCTTAAAAAATATACAACAATCAATTTAAAACTGATAAACGCTTAAAAGAATATAAAATTTTGGTCAAATCAATATCAAATAATGAAATCAAAGAAAACGTGGAATTTACTGCCCTTTAAAGTTATAAAAAATCTTCAATCTATTTAACCATTCCAAAAGTAAGAGTTTGTATAACATCGGAGAATAAAATAAATCTGAACAATGTGACAACACTCGAGAAATGTGAAGGTACCTACTCTTTAAAACACTGGGGACGTGCAAAACGTAAATACACGCGATAAAAATACAAGTCGTTATCTCGATTTGATGTCGTATATATGTATAAGGAATGGTAACCTTGAATTGCTAGAACGTGCTTAATCTGGGGCAGCGAAGATGTAAAGAAGAACGCAAACGAGCGCGCAGCGAGGGTGAAGGCCGGGTTAGGTGCAGCGGGGAGCAGTATCGACCGTGGCCCGGGGGCGGTGCGCGCGCACCCGGCGGCTCCGGGCGCGGGCTCTCCCGGACCCTCGCATTACGTAACGCAACACGCACAGGACGGCGCACAAACAATGTGATTTTATTTTTTTCCTTGCCTTTTCTACAGTTTTTTAACGTTTACAGTATTTTAGGATTAGTATCGTTATATTACCTATGTTTCGCGCGACTAATTATAATTTCAAAACGGTTTTGGTGTTTAGTGGTACAAAATTTCTATAATAAAAGCTGCAGTGATATTTCGTTAAGTAATTATAAGTAAATTTATTGCGCAATAATCGAAAATTATCATAAGTATAAAGTAAGATTTATATAGTTGTAAAGTTTTTAATAGATTTAGTCATTTTTAGTCAAATATTTCGTTCAAAGTAGGTTATTGATTTATTGAAAAGAATGTTTACTCGTTCCGGAACGACGTTTGAGCTATAATGAAAATTTAATAAAAAATTTTCATTTATATTGGCGGGTAAACTAATAAAAAATCGATTGAAGAAAAATGACTACCGGTAAGTTACCTTGTATTATATATTCATACATATTTTTATCATCATCATCATCATCATCATCATCATCATCATCATCATCATCATCATCATCTTCATCTTCATCAGCCTATCTCAGTTCACTTCTGGACATAGGCCTCCTCCAATGAGCGCCATCGCTCAATTTTTATTATAAGGCGCTTCATTTTATCTATAAGCTATATAATGCTTTATTAGCGTTACATAATTATTATCTTTCTATTTTTATTCGTTTTTTTTTCATTGCGTTATGATAAACATAACATTGAAGTGCCAAGAGTGAAAACGATGAACATTTGTACACCTCTGTGTGTATATAACAATAAACAGGAAGTCCGTTGTGTCGTGATTACTCTACAATTGGCGAATAAAATGTACGAATAGTCAACCGTACGGCACGTTGTACGTAGTTTTTTGCAACCGCAAAACGAATTTCGCAATAAGGAATATTAAAAACTGAATTTAACGAAAAGCAAACATTACACATAAAATAAAAATAGGTATTACAATATTTTTTTTTTGGACATTAGGCGGTATTATGGCCTGGTGTAACTTTCTTTAAAAGCCAACCTTTGGTAATGTTGAAAAAATTGTGATGTCATAATAGCCTTGGCATATAACCTTGGCGTCATACATCTACGTCATATAACTATTGTAGGCTTTTTCTGACTACTATTATACGGCTGCGCCTTACAACCAGCTCATTATTTTTGTTATTATGGTGTGAATAGCGCGGTTGTTCAAGCTATCTCTTTTACACGCATATAAAGTCACGGACAGAACCGCCCTACGAAGTCTTTCACTGGGCGGTTTTCGTTTTTCTTCGTTAATCGTCAGCACGCTCTACTTTCTCAATAAGTAGTACACGTACTTTCATGTTCTTTATGTTCTAATCTTTACCAACCACCATTAATAATATTGAATAGCTACCTAATGATTTTTCAGCTTTCCTGTTGCAAGTGAAAGGAAATTATGAATTATAATCTCTCCATGAAATCATAATCTATAAATACCTAGTTAAGTCAGCTACGGATAGCAAGCGGAGCGTACAACTGACAAGTTATTTGTTTACAATAAAACTCATGTAAACAGTTGTCTTGCTACGCGTCGCATACGAGGATTATCTGTGTACTATAGGGGATTATCTGTCTGCAATTCAAACGTCGGGTGGTGTGGCTTGACAATATTAAATATTTATTGCACTAGTCATTTTTATTGTATTGAGTATTAGATATGGTGCAGTCAATTAATTTTATCTGTTTAATACGATATGACGCGATGTAACGATTGTCGGAAAGCAACAAGTGTACTGCGCAAGCGCACAGTCCTGGTGCGAGCGTGGCGCCGGTAGAGCGCGGAAACCGCTGCGCTCGCCGCGTATCAAGTACGACGTCTTTAGTTACGTGCAAGTTAAGATTTCTTCGATATTATACTCAAAAACCTTCTACAACGCAACTTTTCGGCAGTTCGCGTTTTTTTTTAATATTCCATTCCATTATTAAAATACCAGCGCTGGAGTGCCGTCGTCAAACTTAAATAAATTTAATAGATTTCAATGAATAGAAATCAATGATGGAAAAAAGTGATACATACGCTATTGTAGACATAAATTTATGTGATAAAGACATTAAGAGTACAAGCTCCGAATCAGATATAAATAATGAAATCAAAAAGAACAAATCGCCGTTTACAACCGTTATTAAAATTCGTAAGTTGATTGTTTTGAATGGTCTTATCTTGTCGTACGAACTCCCTATCTGTAGAATATACGTTCAAGGTTCTCGTAATTCTTAGGGCTATTTCTGGTGGGCGTGAAGTTCTTCCAGATAAATGATAAAATAGTTCTTTTCATTTCGAAACGTATTGTTCATCTGTCTGTTACTGCTAATGTCCTCATACGACGGAGAGCAATTGCCATAGTGTGATTAGTCTGTCTCTCTGACAGCCTATATCTACATTAAAAATATATTAAAAATTATTATTACTTTTAAGAGATATCTCAATAATATTTTTATTTATATTAATAGTTTGCTACATGATCGTATTATGAAACTACAAAGATATGCTTTTTTATAAAAAACATTAATTTTTTCAAAGCCCAGAAAACACTGAAGTGGAAGAACTTAACAAACAAGAAGCTTGCGCAAATTTACTTGCTACAGTTGTTTATACTTTAATATAGAGTCTAAAAACTACATAAAAGATTGTTGTACTTGTTCATTTACACCGTGAGAATGGTATTGTAAGTTGTGAGAAAATAGCTGATCTCTATATTGCGCGCCATTTGCTTTTTGTACGTCGTTTCCCAACGAATAATCTGTTAGTTTTATGGTTGTATGTACGTCTGTGATAGAGTGGAGGTGTTTCCATGTTATCCCTAAATATAGCGACAACATAAAATTGTGTTAGCACTGATGACCACGTTTGTGACTTCCGCTAGTTGTCCTCAATAATGAATGCGCACGCGCAGCCGTCCCTGGACAGCCGGTACCGAGGGAACCTGTCGTGTTCCACGCCGCTGCGCGCATTGCAATAATAGCTCACGGAGCTTGCCACCACAAAAGGAAAACCATATGTTTTTCTTTCTATGCAAATAATCGAATAATTTTGCTTAAATATTTTTTGTCAAATTGGTAAAAAACTTCATTTGAAAGGTACATTTGAGGCAATACATATCTACATGCTTAAGTTATATGTAACACAGTTACTTTAAGGATCAGTACGATCATTTTTATGGGCATCTGCTATGAGTGTTCACAGCAAGATGCGAATAAAAGAAATATGTATTTAAAATAAATAATAATATGCAGTCTCTATCAATGTGAAAAACTATTATACCGTAGACAAATAATTGTAAAGTAAGTATACCTAAAATGTTCCCTACAATTTTAGGTTTTCCTATATGCCAAGACATGCATTATTAAACGAATATCAAAAAGTAGCGTTTTAAAAGACAATATAAATGTAAACTAAATATATCTCGGCAACAATTTCAACCGTGACAAAAGAGGTCTTTTTTGACTCTCCACAGAGGGGTCCAGTGGGGTCAATACGGAACATTGATATGAAACACGTGTAATATATTTGAATAAGTATTGTCATCAGAACGCGATCGCGGGGAACGAGACTACATTGGGTTTGCGACGCTACCAGAGCAGGTACACCGCAAATCGGTGAAGCGAGGTTTCGACTTCACGCTGATGGTGGTTGGCGAGTCCGGGCTCGGCAAGTCCACTCTCATCAACAGCCTGTTTTTAGGCGATCTTTACAAGAATCGAAAAATTCCAGATGTCCAAGGTAAGATAACTAATTGATTTTAATACTAAATGCATATTTTTCCATCGATTTTAGTAAGTTGACTGCCTCGTTAGTCGAGCAAGCGCAACTGACGATCGAGAGGTCCTAGGTTCAAATCCCAGGTCGGGGGCTATTCGATTTTTCAAATTTAGAATTTCTAGTAGTGACTCGGAGTCTGGAAATGTGCCTGATGTATGGCAATAGGTAATTCCATGGGACATAAACGGAACTGGTGAAACGTGGGAGTTTACCACACTCCTCTGCCTACCCCTTCGGAGATTACAGGCGTAATGTTACATTTTTTTATGACTGTAGTCAATATATGATATAAATAAAAGTAAATTGTTACAACAGATAGAATTGAAAAAACCACAACGATTGAAAAGAAAACGATGGAAATTGAAGAGCGGGGAGTGAAATTACGGCTGACCATAGTAGACACGCCTGGGTTTGGAGACGCGATAAACTGTGAGGACTCGTGGAGGGTCTGTTCAGCGTACGTCGATGAACAGTTTAGACAATACTTCACCGATGAGAGTGGGCTCAACCGACGACACATGCAGGATAATAGGGTCCACTGCTGTCTGTACTTTGTGCCCCCGTGGGCTCATAGGTAAATGTCTTAATATATCTTGTTTGCTTATCTACAATTTAAGTTCCAATGAATAAATTAAAATTATGTTCAAATTACTAAACATCGAAACGAAGCACAATTCCATTGAGTTCAGTGAAATCTCTTCTGACTTAGAAACCACCGGTGGACGCTTCCGAACAGGAAATCGCAAAATACTGTAAACGCATAATCAAAATCCGTTCAAAGATGAATGAATAGCTTGAACCAATAAAGTACTCATGAAATTCTACTAGGTAACAGACGAACGTGTCAATCTCTATAGATATATCCGAACCAGGGTCATAGAAACAGGCTAGTGAGATCACTATTGAGGTAGCGCACGTGTGAGACACAGCAATTGTAGCTAATATAATATTGTAATATTGAGACTACCTACTCGATATAACCAGTTGATGCTACAGTTACACAAAATGTATAAAAGCCTAATGATGTGAGTGGTACGGTTAATAGTCTGTCCGTTCAGTAGAGCATTTAAACGGCCTTAGATCTTCTACTAGGAAGTATCTTTGTTAATCAACATATTAATAATAATATTTTTAACTTCCATCGCATCAAATACAAAGAAAACATTTATTGCAATCATAATACGATTACCAATGAGAGAGTGTCGTTCGTCTGTATACCTACTTAGAACACAATAGTAGTATTTATTTTACTACCATTAAGTGCAATAATGGTCAATAAAATCTCATTGTGTTAATAGTTTTGATAGCAATTGTATTAAAGCCAACACGCTGCATTCGATTGATAGTAATGGTATGTAAAAACATCAGTCTACGGATCGTAAAGTACCTATCAATGAACGTGTATTGATTTGTTAGTGTTTTGCCTTTTTAATTCGATGCGCTCGTCTTTTGTTTTTCAGTTTGCGGCAAGTCGACTTAGAGATGATGAAGAGGTTGCATCGTAAAGTGAACATTGTGGTTATCATAGCAAAGGCTGACTCGCTCACGGCACTGGAAGTGAAAAGGCTCAAAATGCGCATACTCAGCGACCTGGAAGAACATCAGATACAAGTTTGTGCTTTATTTATATCTTGTTATAAGCTAAGAAATAAAACTACCAAGGAGGGTTGGCTTTTAAAATTCGTTTATTTATATTTGATGTTATTATTAGGCAGCTTTTTGTCGCTTGGTTTTTTTTACAGAAATTACGTTTCGACATTTAGGCGGCGTTTAATGGTTATTGTAGAGCGTAGATAGTTGTACCCAATGTTAATTGGGAATATTATATTGGCACATTTTATCCGGTTATATTTTTTTAATTAAATATTTTCTCCTTTCACTGTGACTTGCTAAGTTTTTTTTCCACAGCTTACTGCCTTATGATAACAGGCATTTTAAAATCACTTTCTCTATTAAGTTATCAAGACAAAAGATACTCGTATATTGACTCATATATTGACTTTAAACAAAAATAATTGAACTTTTATTCAATCTTGTATCTTGGATCCACATAGATATAATAGTTACTAAGAATAATACATATGTCTGACGGAGCTATAATAAAGATATTGTAGTATAATGTTAGACTATAGCAAACTACCACATACACTGATATATATATATTTATATATGTATGTATGTATATACGTATGTATGTATATATGTATACACACATATACATACATACATACATACATACATACATACACGCACACACACACACGCACGCACACACACGCACGCGCACACACACACACACACACACACATACACACACACGCACACATACACACACACACACATACACACACACACACACACATATATATATATATAGAGAGAGAGAGATATATATATATAGATATATAATATGTGTGTGTGTATGTGTGTATATATATATGTATGTTGTCATTATCTACACATAAGCTTGCTATACCGAGATTCTTCTCAGCCGGCTGGCGGAGTACTTAGTCATCGTTATCGAAATATTGTGCAATATATCTGTATCATGCCATGCTATAATATACATACATATATTACTGCTACGTCGGTGACGACCTTAACCACTAGAGTTCCGTCCGGCGAGCCTAATATATTTGGACGCGCTTGTCCATAGACAGCTTGTTACGAGTGTGTTGCCGTTTCCGGGAACACATCATTACCAACAGTTGTTGAACTGTCAGCCATAAAAATAGTCATGTTTAGGTATTAGAACTGTTCTAGCGCGCGTTACAAATTAATTTGACCTCAATACTCTTATCAAAACCGGCACAAATTAAGAGGTGAAAGATCAATGTGACATGGCTTGGCAACGGTCTACAGATATCAAATATGTGACATTAATGTATAAGATATTTAAGACACTACCAGTTCTTTTTACTTTTTACTCGGTAAATTACTCAAACATGAATTGAATGAAATATGGTTAAGGATTATTTTCCTTTAAAATTTTGTTCAAAGACTAATTAATCAATTAACTGAGAAATGCACCTCATAGATGTGCTACGATAAAGTGCGTAATTATTGATATTGTATATTTTTATTTACATATGTTATATTTTTTTTTTCGGTTCTTTGATTGGAACCAGTCGGCACTCTATCAAATCCTAAATTAGTCAAGATATCATGTGATCTTTGTTAAAATGGTTTGAAGTACAAATGACCAAAACTGCATTCACCAGGTATATCAGTTTCCGGAATGCGACAGTGACGAAGATGAGGA
>DWME01003587.1:0-17905 GCA_018244795.1 Parelbella ahira ahira
TGATTCACCTAGATTGAGCCTTGATTTTTCAAACGCAATTCGAACGTTCAAATTTCGAATCGAACGTTCTCGAATGGCTTAATCGAAAGTACCCTCGCTTCAATCTATTTCTTAACTTCCATTAGGCGCTGGGGGCCTGAAAATGGCGCAATAGGCTATTTAAGATAGCAATCATTAGGCGCTGTTGTCACTTCCGCCGTAATATCTGAGTTTATGGTTATTATCCAGTCGATTGAGTTAGTTGTGTTGTTTGTTGTTTATGAGGATTTATGCCCATGTTCTTTAAATATAAACTAGCAGCAACTTTGCTTGCAACGTTCCGACACATTGTTATCCTCAAGCACTCTTTTATCATTTATCATTCCGCGGTTGGACACAAGTCCGTCTTCTCTTACCATGATTGTGAATTGACTTAGTTCGTTTTCGCGAGGACTGTCCTGCGATTGGCGGGAGCTCATGAAGAAGGCGCTCGGGTAGATCCGAAAATAGCCCGATTGTCCCGAAAAAATGATTTTTATTTACATAATAAAGTTTCGCTGAATAAATCTAACATAACCAGAATTTTCAAACTATCGTATGCTGATGATTGTTATTATTACAGCATCTTGCTAGGCCGCTCACTGGGTTGACAGAGGCCAATGTGTACCAAATATCTCTATCCTTATATGCCTCGCGTATCTATACACTAATTGACATAAACTCATGATGATACAGCGTAAATCGCTTGAAGCTGGTAAAATACCTCATTCTACTGTAAACATAGGCTTCAGCGCTTATCGTGTCTAAGATTGCTTAATGCGTTCAAAGTTGCGGTAATCAGATTATCTCTTTATTGAATTAGCTAGCAATTAGTAAAATATTTATGAGTAAGTCGTCGAGAATTAGTTGGCAGGTCGTGCTGAAATTATGTATGTTACAGTAATACACTATGTCGCGGTGATAGAAAATAAGAATACTTTTATTATTATCACCATTATCAGTCCATTCCCGTCCTCTGCTGGAAATAAGTCTCCATTAGCACGCCTCTGAGCTCGACCTTCAGCTCTTCGGATTCAACCACTGCTAGCTAATTTGCGTATATCGTAATCCACCTAGCTGGTCTCCGCTTCAGAATACGTCTACTCTTGTAAATATCTTTATAATAAACAATTTTGCGGTGATAAATAAACCTTTAGTACCTACAAGGTTCGAGTTCGGTACTTAGATTTGCCTTAAGTTGGTATTAAAAAATACTTCACGTGACCTTATTTAGTCCACAGGTAATTGACGCTTTTGTCTTGATTTAGGACCTTAAACAACACGTTTTGGAGTCCAATTACAGTTCACATCATTGTAAAAGGAGAATGAGCGGAGCACACGGAACAGTTCCTCGGCAACGCAAAAACGCATTATAGCATTGAATGAGAAAGGTTAAAGACATTTTTTTAAATAAATTTAGGACGCAAGATCACCTTCACCTTTGGAGGTTAAAGCCTGCATCACAATATTCAAGAAAAAATTAGCGCGCCCAAAGAGAAATCAATTTGAGGTAATAAGTATGGTAATATATGTACCTATATATAACAAATATTGAACATCGATTTGAAGTAGTATCTAACATGTATCGTAATTTTTAATGACTATCAAAATTTTTAGAGGAAATTAACAGGTGTCTTGCATGTTAACAAGTATGTCAGGTCTGTAAGGATAGCTATGTTTGGCTCTCGATGCTCTCTGCCTATTCCGTAAGGGACCAGCGTGATGATACATAACTAGGTATAGTAAACCGTAGTGGACTAAAATATGCGAGTGGCAGAAAAATACTGAACGAAGTGCTAAGCTAAATTCAGCATCTGGTGGGCAAACGAAGCCCTTTGTGCACAGTATATGGTCTTTTTGTACCATTTTATTTCCTTGTTTTAATACGTCTCGTTTCGCATTTCTTTTGTGTGTAAAAAAGAGTTATAATTAAAGAACGATAGCGTGAATAACGAGCCTAGTACAATTTTAGGCCACTTGTGAGGTAACCTTGGCGTTGTAACCGCGAGATGGGCTCGGGAAAGCAATAAGGAAACGCGGCTGTATAATTAATTGATAACATCTACATGATTTATTGACACTGCTGCAGAGATTGCAGTAGGTATTAGCTTCGGTTAACCTGTTACGTGTTTGCCGGTCATGTGACTACGGTTAGATTTATTGTGTGCTCTTTCATACCTTACATATGATTTCTCGTAGCTATTAGTGCAGTGATCGAAACTGAGAAAGTTGAAATCGCTTTAACATGTTTTTAATTAATAGCATAGATATTGTTCATTTTTATTTTTCCTGTTTCTGTATGTTTAACGTTAGGGCTTTAACGGGAAGGAAAACAAAATGAAGCTTAAAAATTTTGTCTAAGACTTACGAAGTCAGCCAATCTGTATTTGGCCAGCGTGGCAGACTATGGCCTTAATGCTTCTTATGCTGAAAGGATTTCAATGTCGAAAGGTGCAACGATAACAAGGTTTATAATTATGTCCATATTTACGCAGCTTAAGCTATATATAATACTCGTATGTTTCATGTCCGTTTTGCTATTCAGCTGACAGATGGACAGAATTGATTTCTGAATTTATAGTACCTACATATAATCATGAATTCGCACGATTAGAAACTTTCCACCATAATAGGTATACCAGATTAAATTGATTACACCTTATTATAATTACTAATATATTATAAAACAATATATAATTTATATTTAATTATTTTACTGGGTCAATAAAATAATAAATATCTTGATTCTCACATCCGTTACATTTTATCACAAATTGATAATGCGTCTTATTATAACAAATCTGGGTCAAGATTAAAAAGGTCTAAACGCTTACAAGAACTGATATTGTTGTGCTGTATCTAAA
Source organism: Parelbella ahira ahira (assembly GCA_018244795.1). Classification (NCBI taxonomy): domain Eukaryota; kingdom Metazoa; phylum Arthropoda; class Insecta; order Lepidoptera; family Hesperiidae; genus Parelbella; species Parelbella ahira. Next base: position 2,883 of record DWME01003587.1, read on the forward strand.
TATAATGAGTTTATTAATTACTAGTCGATACTCGCGACTTCGCTTGCGTCATTTATAATATTAATAATGTACTTTTTTACATAGGAGATAACTAAAAATATTGAAGGCTAACATATATTTTGTTCAACTTAAAAAATCGCAATAAATGTGGTTTCATTAGCTTTTTATAACTTTAAATTAAATGAAGATATCTTTAAAAATTATTTTTGTTTTAAATAAGGATTAACAATGAGTACCTAAGAAATAAAACTAAATTTTTTTGAAAATTTATCCATTAATTTTTGCGTGATTCGAGCACAAGAACATAACTCTGTCAGTTTTGTATATACACTATGATGTATAATAAGCTTAGTGATTTACCGAAAAATAGTGATTGTTTATATTTTATGTAAATTTTGATTTCCAAAATTCTTACATATAATTGGTACATTATTACATAGTACCTACATATTTAACACATATAATAACTATTTCCCTTAATAGGCAAATACGACATGTGATTATTAAATTATTATTACATCACGACAGGTCTTTTACGCGGTAAGCACAGAGTGCGAGACATCTATAATTTCTACAGACGTGATTTAAACTCAAAATACACTTTAAACTCGCACACTGATATCGAACATTACTCTACTGTATAACCATATCTACAAAGATCGATCGTAAATTACAAAAAAACGATATTTTTTTATTGTATGTTGAGCGATTGTTTCTTTATACCTTTTTTACGATACTTGTTAACCCTTTTTGTATGTTCGTGAAGTCACTGTGTCTATATGGTCAGGTCGTTTCAGTCGCGGAGGCCACCCGGTCGTCGCATATCCGCTGCAACGGCCTCAGTGACTCACTATTTCATCATTGTCCACACAGCCTGCATTTACCATATTCGCATTGAGCAAGTACGACCCCGGCGGCGATATTAATGTCCGTGTGTATGTTTATTAATAAGGCTTTCACGTCGCCAATCGATACCACATTTGTACGTTTCTACTTTAACTGTTTGCTCTTGTACGTTTTAAGATTGATGTCTACATAAATACTGTGTATATATTGTAATAGGCCCGTGTGTAACACTGGAACGATAAAAGGGTTTCTGATGAGGATATTTATTGTTACGCCCACTTTACATAGGAGTAGGAGAGGCTGATGATTTCCACCTGCTATGATCCTAGCAAACTATTTTTTTTTCTACCTACGTTCATTTTAGTTGCTTCAATGCTTGTCTCTGAAAGGTATTTTTGATCTGGTCATGACGAGTGCTAACATAAATTGTTATGAATTTCCTTGACACTCACAAAGCCAAACGCATAAGTTTACAAGAAATTTTAACATTGATATATCGGTGTGTTGAGCTATAAATCAAATCTAGATCATAGATTAGATTTTCAACTTTCATAACAAAAAAATCTCATTGTATACTTCTCTACTAGATAACTCAAGTGAAGATTGTAGATAATTTTATGTTTTGCAACGGATTGATCTCTTTCAGAAGGTCAGTGCTCAATAAAAAAAATAGTGGTTACATAATGACAAACAGTATTGAGGTGTTTGCGACAGGAAACTTCAAATTTGGCCGCTGGTGGCGCTGAATAGATTCAAGGGCAACACAGTTGGTGCAAGTAAGAACAGCTGTGGCTTCATTGCCTTGATCCTCAAAATTTTCCTCCCTTTTAATTTCCTATTTTACTTCAATAATGTACATATGTATACTGGTACTCGTTAATTAGTATTATTTATTAGCATTGTATCATAACGTTACGTCGCTTTCGAAGTAGGCAGAGAAGAGCGAGTCTCAAATATCTCTGTCCTCACCGATCTGAAATGTTTCTTACTCGATATTAATGTACATCTACAAGGTAAAATAACTATTTCTCCGTGAAGGCGTAGACAGAGGAGTGCAGTACACTTCCAAATATGTACATATGTACATGCACCCTGTTTTTAGACGTTTCTGCAACTACCATTATTATCCTCTCCTATCCTATCGATAATGAATTAACTCATATAATTAATCGTTGCATTGGTGAAACAGAGTTCGTACAAGTTGAGACGTAATCGCTCGCCTCTTTTCACTTGTTCATGACGCGCTGACAGCCTCTTCAAACATCATATATTGAAGGCTTCCACGCAATGTCGTGTTGTAAGCCTCATTTACGACGTTTATTGGTAGTTTGGATTAAAGTTTGGGTTTTTCACATTAGTTATCTTTAAATCTTGTACAAATATGTATTTATCTATATTTTGCAATTTGGATGGTTGTTTAATGGATAGCTATATGAATGAACAGATGCTTGTTTGGACGGCTGGATTGAACTTTTAAAAACTGAAAATTATCTAGGAATACAACTAAATGTAATAAAACTCCTTATAAAAAAATACAGTTCTCTTCTTGAGATACCGAATCACTATTACACTGACTTTTCCGGAACTAACAGTCTGTATCTAACATATTTGATCAAGACGTGTGAGTCTTGGTCTCTCGCGGACCCTGCATCCATTGCATTGTAAATGTGTTTCGACATTTTATCGTATTATTGTAAACACGAATTATGTCGAACCCCACGAAAAATCTATTTTTATTTATCGTGTCGTAATTGTACGCACATCGTAAAAGTAGTCAGCTGAACAATTTTAAACGGGCAATAAAATATTGCGCAACATACCGAGAGATAAAGATATACGAGTACTAACATTACATCATATTCTTTGGAGATTTACCTCTTGTGTCTTACAATTAGATGAACGTTGCCAGTTTTCAGTGTATGCCTAGTAAATTATTATACTGATCTATTGATACAATGACGGTGACCTTGACCGCTGAGCCAAAGTATGTGGTTCCTATTTCAATTTTGGTCAAGACGTTCATTATTAACATCATCATCAGCCTATTTCAGTTATCTGCTGGACATAGACCTCCTTTAATGAGCGCCATCGCGCTGTCCTCGGCTTATCGCACCCAGCATCTGCCTGCAGCCTTTCGCAGATCGTCGTCCGACCGGGCCGGAGACAAATATTTATCCAATGCCAATCCGTATCCAATGCAATGTCCAACTTGTCCATGTTCTATGTCGAGATGTAAAATTACACCTATGCAATATATCTTATATCCAGCACTGGACTGAAACAGGCTGATGTTAATGTTCAGAAGAGCCTGGCTATATGTTGCGCAACAATGTCTACAATACATATGAAATGTGTATATACATATATCTACATACGCAAACAGCCCGCCTCCCGCGAAGACGGGATGACATTCGCACAATCGGCTAACAGTCGCCTTCCTGTCGCTAACATTGAACCACTTCTGGCCGCGAGCGCCGGCCAAGTGCACCAATACAGTATGTAACACAAATAGACACTACTAAACATTACACTACATTCTGCCTACACACTCGCACGTCTGTTAATGCAATATGCGGATTCATCTATGCTCTTTGAAGTTTTACGGTTTTTGAATACGTACGCAATCGTAAAAGTTTTTTGAAAATGTTTCTTTATGGGTGTTTATAATATAGCTAGTGAATATTAAAAATGTAGCAAGACTTATTATCGTCATCGTTATCAGCCTATCTCAGTCCACTGCTAGACACAGGCCTCCCCAATGAGGGCCATCGCAGGTCGTCTATTAAGACTTATTATGCAATTTTATATTTAAACTTTTTAGTCGATCTACTGAATCTCATCTCATCTGAAATATGGTTGCTCTTGCAAAAATATACTTTCAATAGTCATTTATAATTTTATATACGTGGGTTTTTCTGAGATATCGCGATTGCGTTCGGACCCATCCTACTCCTTATTTCACGGAACAGCTTATTGTTACACTATAATTCTAAAATGCTGCTGTTTATGTTCTTTCTCAAAAACTGATACTTAGTTTGCGGTCCGAAGAATCATCCGAACGAATTGAAACATGCACTGCAAATTGTATGAGTTACAAATTGAATGGTGTTATATTGTTAGCTGGCAGACGAGGTAGGGTCGTCGGATAAGTGCAACTGCAGTAATTGGACGGTGGACATGATGGGTAGCAGTTCGTGGGGACTCCTGTACCATCATACCCTATATTTAGAACGTTCGCCGGTAGTCTATATTCCGACCATGTGATATCCGCGGAGTGTGTAATGTTTTTATATAACATTTTAATATTACGTACTGGTGGGATGGATTAAGGATTTGAATAGTTGTCTTTCATAATATTGCTCATTTTAATTTTTAGTAATGACTATATAGTGACGTATGATACTTGATGCTTTCTGCCTTCTCCACAATGGCCTTGGTTTGTCGATATATGATAGTCTATCGATTTACAATGCAGCCTTCGATTATATGGGTCTTTGGTTGAAAACCTGTCGCGCATGCCTTTGCAAAATGAGGTAGCTTTTTTAGATCAAATACCTCTTGCTGTAGCGGTTCAGGATCTTTAAGTAACCCCAAAGAGTACTCCATAATTACCTCTATCGCCTCCGAAATCTGCTTACCCGTAATTGATTGGCGCGCAGACTTTGTTCGGCCTTGAACTTCGGCCTTCTCATTCGGAAAGAAGACCTGTGTTCAGCCATGAAATAATAAAAAAGTTCATGATGATAATTATGGTGATGCGTATAAGAAAATATTGGGCCGACAGTGCCCTGAGAAAATTGAGCTTAAATATCGGTTAATACACTGCAATTTCCACAGTAAGTCATTTTAGTCGCGTATGAATTGATATTTTAACATTAAAGTGAATGTAAGACAGATACAGCACCCGTTTGGTTGTGGCTGAAACCTTATACAGGATGTAACCGCGAATAGACCGGCGTTCAGCGTTCACGGACGTGATTTTCCTCACGTGACTGCAATTCTTTAATAGGATTACCATTACTAAACATATTGTACCATGTAACTGTATTCTAAATTAAAAAAAAAATATTTTCTTTTCTTTGCAGGCGGTGACTATATTCGAGATGGCGTGGTTAGCCGTTTACGCCTGTCTACTAGCACTTTCCCTCCTCCATGCTCCCGCGCTGGCCGCTATCTGCCCCGATAGCTGCGTCTGCAGTACCACGAGAGATGGCCTCCACCGCGCCACTTGCAGCAACCTTGTCGAGCTCTACAAATACAGCCTTCGTCAGAAACACCACAACATTAACATTCTTGATCTATCTCACAACAATATAACCAAAGTCACCCATGAATTGGATAGGCTGACAGAAATCGTCACCTTAGATTTATCAACGAATGGCATTACAGACATAAACAAATTTTTACACAACGCTAGAAAACTAGTGCATTTGAACCTAGCCAATAATAGGATTGCGAAGCTCTCGCTAACACATCTACCAACAAGTGTTAGTTCTTTAGATTTAACTAACAATCTGTTACACGATGTGCCTACAAATTTAGGCCACTTGATCAGTTTGGAACATTTGGAGCTAGATGGCAATCCTCTTGACTGTTCCTGTGAGAACATGGTGGCACGTGACCGTTTATTAGCTGCTAATGTTCACATCGATAATGCTAAGTGCGAAACACCCGTAAGATTCAAAGATCGCTCATGGTTAGAATTGAAAACTAAAGATATATGTAAAGCTTCTAAAATGGAAATAAATTACTTAGACATGATGATGGGAGACCAACCTGTCGATGCAGTACGTATTGGTGAGGAAACTACTGCCTTGAAATCTATGCCGTTACTATCGAATAGTGATTTAGGGGAGGGCAATGTAATCCGTAGTGCTGATCAAAATGAGGATGATGACAGTTTACAATTTATGAAAGTAGGTCATTATACTACGTCACTGCCTTTAATAGAAGGATCTGGGGATGCAGAAAGCACAACCATGAGTGATATTTTAGAACCTGCATATGAACGAAAACTTTATAAGCATATATTAGCAGAAGAAGATGCCATTCCTGCTGCAGACATTGTATACACTACCGAAGACGCCTTAGAAGGTTCTGGTGAAGGCTCCGGATTTATTTATCGTAGTGGAGATGAATACGAAGAGCAAACAGAGACATTTATAGAAACCACTACACCACTATACGAAGAACTTAATCCAGGGCCTGTTACTAAACTTTTCGAGGATGATTACAATAGCACTACTTCTGAATTCCCTATGCCCAAACCTCCGTCTATTTACGAAGGCGGATCTGACTGGCACAGCAAAACTGAACCCGTGATTGTAACTGAAAAAGCAGTCACACAAGAAGCAACTAGGGACACTACCGTATCAGAACAGATTCGCGTAACACACGCCTCAGAAGTTTTAGGAGAGAAACCATCTGAAGACGGAAAAGTAACCCATAAAACAGGTACATATGTGTGTATAGCGTTAATCGTCGTTCTCCTTGTAGGATTAATCGGGTTCGCGATTATAAAGGGACAAATGAGAAAGCGACGAGACAGACGACTTTTGAGGCAACAAAAACGAGATGTAGAAAAGGCATCTAAGGAAATGGTAGATATGAATAAGTCGTTATTGGGTAAGCCAGCCTTGTCCGATGCTCCATCAGACCGAGTAGTTAACGGCAAATACGAATTAGTACCTACGCATGAAAATCGTCAAAAGAAAGGTGAGAATGGTCTGGGAAATGGAGTAAAGCAAAACGATGATAAAGATATTAGAACCGACAGTCCTAGGGATACAAACCAAAATAAACGCAGCTCAATAGATAACAATTTAACTGAAGATAATGAGCTTCCACTACAAGAGACTTCATTTGAATCAGATCCTGCTTCGCCTGAATCTAGAAAAGACCGCCACTCCTTGTCGAGTGAAGACATATTTGTACCGGCACATGATGATGAACCACCAAGACTTAATGGGAATGCCGATTCAGATGTATCCCAACCACTAATCAATGGTGATCAAGCTACAGATTCGGATTTCTTGTCACCGTCGCGCGAATATGTTCCCGTGTATTCACCTGACATGGGTAGGGTTCGAATCAAAATGTCGGAGACTCCAAAACCGAAAACCCCAGTACTAGTCACGCGGAGTAGGTCGAACGCCGGCGACATTATAATTACACCAACGGTCGACGCGAATGTGCGAAAATCAACTACTTGAGAATCATTTAAAAACGGAAATGACAAAAAACTGTGCAAATCAGTGTGAAACAGCAAACACTTCACTAATGGCAAAATTCTGTGATTATTCTGTGTGCATATCTTGGAAAAACTGTTTTAAATGTGGTTATGAAAATTACTGACTGTGTATTACGTGCTGCCAAAGTGTGTTTGTAGTCGACCGTGCCTTTATTATATAAACTTGTTAGTGGTATATTATATTTATGAAAGTATATTGCGCGATAGGAAAAAATACATATTTTTATACGTGTAAAAATGTTGCCATGTTCATTGTAGTTGTAAAATTTTTTGTTATAAATGATTTTTTCGTATTTTGGTAACTCATGTTGTACGGTCAAGTATTGCATGTTGTAATGTTTCACTTTGGTTTTCAATAATGGTTGTGTACTTACTTTATCTTCAACAAATACACCTTGTACAATTATATACGTCAATGAATGGATCTATTTTGATTGTCAACTTGGAAGTAATGTCTCCTCGCGATATTCTATTTGAAAGACGCGTTCTTTCATGGTCTATCTGTAAGTTCCTTTTAAGGTAATTTTATTGATTTTAGTGTTTAAGAATGTGATACCATTTATTTTAAGCAATTGATGCTATTATTTTATGTATGTACATATGTAATGGTGTTCAATTTTATCATCAATATGAATTTTATTTAAACAATAATCTATTTCATAATTAGGATTTTTTCATTACTTTGTATAACTGAGCTTTTAATAATTTACTATTTTATTGTCAGCAATAATAATTTAATCGACACTAATTATAATTCAATGAACCACAATGTATCATTAAGCAGGAACAAACTGAGAACAATGAAAATATATTTCGAATATAAGGAGTTTTATAGATCGATGTAATTTTATTATAAAACATTATGATATAAAACGTTGATTGAGATTTTTGTATTTTAATTTTTTTCCCGAACAGTAACCCTATCCTAGCTGATAACTACGATCAAATAAAATATAATCACGTAGGTGTTATTAAAAATACATCTAAACCCAATCATTTGTTTTTGGAAACCTCCGCTAACTTATTACTGCCAAAAAGCACTGGAAGATCATGTAGCAATTGTGTACTAGATCAAAGTTTCTGTAAATTTAATATAACCTCATGATTATTTCTAAAAATAAAAAACTAATGATCATTATAATATATTTAAGACAGTAAATCGATGTCACGGCTTTAACTTCAAATTTATAGGAAAAACAAAAAATGAATAAACTGGGAATAGTGGGTCTGTAACAATTGTGCTGTTTGCTTTTTATTCATATTTTATAATATTCTGAAGTACACCATAATCCATTCGAGATATTTTATTAACATAAGTTTCGACGAACAGATAATACATTAATTGACAAAAGGTCGATCCTATTGTTAAAAAATATTGAGTCATTATGACTGTACAGATTGTACAAAGTTCAAGAATGGCAGGTTTTCCTCATATTCTTTCTTACTATGTTTTCGTTTCATTTTATACTTATTTCATATAGCCCATTGTGGTTTCATCATCATCATCATCAGGCTTGTCGCATCCAGCATCTACCTGCAGCCTACCGCAGATCATCATCCCATCGGGCCGGAGGGCGTCCTACACTACGTTTGCCGAGCCGCGGTCTCCACTTCAGAACTCCAAGCGACAAGCCCAGCCCCTTGCCACTTCAGCCAGCTAATCCTTTGAGCTATATCGGTGACTTTGGTTCTCTGTCGGATAGTATAATTTCTTTTTTAATCAATGTGGTTTATTTACCACTTATTCTAAACATCCCTTTTTACTGCTTACTAGTTGTTGCTTGGATTTCGCTTTATCGAAATAGAGATTCTCCCGCCCAAAAACGTATCCTATATTACGACTTCTATAATAAGTTACAGTTATGATTTGCCGTCAAAATGGGACCGTAACTCTGCGTGATTGAATAAACACATTATTTGACATTTATATTATAAATCGAAACACCTTTGTGATAAGATCTATACCATTTATATGTTCAGTGGTCAGTAGGTATATGAAAATTATTCTATATTAACGATTCTATTTCGTAATTACTTAGTATCATATTATAGATAGGTACGTAACAAAATATACATAACATCACGATAGGTATTGGATAGGCAGAGGAGTGGAGTACGCACCCACGTTTGACTAGTAACGTTTTACGTCCTATAGAATAGGGGATAAGTCTGTCTCCCGTACACCGGGCAAAGTTCCAGACTTCCGAATCACGTTAAATTGATGCGTTTATGAAATAACAGTGGGTATAGAAATTTATGAAGTTTTACTGGAATGAATACTTGATAACAGCAATTAAAAAAATAATCGGGTGTATGATAAAAAAAAAGTAAAATTTTCTTACTCTTTTTTACTGCAAGAAACGTAGGTGTGTGACAATTAACCATTAGAAAAATTGCATGTTAATAATAAAATCTATAAACAATGATACTATCGCCATCTGTTGGACATTTATATTACTTTGAATACCTCTTATGTACATTTCTCGTACTTACATATTAAAGGTCATGAAAATTGTTCACGAAAACGTGCAGAGATGGCGCTGTTTAACATCTACATAGAAGGTGTAATGTTACTATGGCACATTATTAAGTTCAATTGAACGTGAAGCCCAATATGTCTTTAATTCTCTCTAAATTTCCTTTACGGTTCACCAGTTTAAAGAAGATATTCAGAAGTAAAAGTAATATTTCTCTAAGCCTTTTATTATCTCCTCAAGTCTTGGTGTTATCACTAAATAGTTGCGTTCTATATTAACAATAAAATGCCGTGGTATAGAAGTTTCTACCATACACGAATGCAGCTGGTAATTATAAAAAAATACTTTTGTGTAAACGTTGTATTTTATAAATTAATATAGCATTACGACTGTATTTTGCCTGAAGGGATAAGCAGAAGAGTCTAGTACTTTCACGTACATCGGTGAATCAAACACAAAACATTATTTATTCTACCAACAATAAGTTTTACTTAGCACTGAGGTAAATAAAGAAAAGCATAATATAAAATATATGTGTAACACAATGAAATAGTATAAGTAATTTATTCACACGCTATAATAACTATGTTTTGAAATTATAGGAGAACTTAACTAAAAGTCACTTTCTCTAGGCTCGTTATCATCAATAGAATAGCGCCTTTGTCTTGGACGTAACGGTCTCAGTGTTTCTGGTTCCACATCCACAGTCACGTTGTCACTCAAACCACCATACTCTGACATCCGGCGCCGTCGCACTCCAGGGGATTGATCTAACTCTGCGATTTCATGACTTCCGTATCTTCCTGATCGACGACGGCGTCGTCGCCTTCTATCGTCACTTGATGCCTCCGTAAGCTCCAAGTCATCTGCAACTCTCACATCACCATTCCTTTCCGTTTCTTCTAACAAATCTCCACTCGACTTAGTTTTTCTACGTCCTCTTCTTTTTTTAGATTTCCCAGTGCCCGTCTCACAAAGAGAATGACAGGATGTATTTAACTTTGGCATGGAGAGAGCTTGATCATAGCTGGGTGGGGCTATCAAGTCGCGAGGATCAGGTGTGTTGCATAGTGCTTCTTGTTCTGCGCGTATTCTTAACTGTCTCAATCTCTCTCTAGCTTCATCTATCTGTCTTTCTCGCTCTCGCTGTATAGCTAGTATCCGACGGTTCATAGATTTTCTTATCATGTTTACTAATATAATACACAAAGCTAATCCCACTATCATGATAACTAAAAACCATATTATACCATCAGCACTGTTTACCTTAACGCCAGGATTCCAAGTAAAATAGCACGCTTCCAACCACGTCTGCCCCAATACATTATTGGGACTATTACATATCAAATTGTAAGATTCCTCTTTTTTGTTAGGTTCTAGAGTTACAAATTCGTAAAAATCAAACATGTTCGGATCAGAACAATCACATCGCCACATATTGTCATTTAAATCAAGTCTTTCTATATATGCATTCGAATCGAAGTAAGATTTGCTCCATATGTTTGTAAAACGATTTCCAATTACGCCTAGTCCCTTCAACCGTGGTAACATAAAAAATGTTAGATTGCTCACTGAGCTTATCCTATTGAAGTTTAAATTCAAATATTTTAATGTGTTCGATGAAATACTATCAGGGATATGGGATATAAGATTACGCGACAAATCCAAATCCACTAAAGATTGCATTCCTTCTAATGAATCTTTACCTATTAGGTTAATTTCACAAGAACTCATATCTAAAATTGTCAATGATAGTGATTTCAAATGGCCTACTCTTGTTAGATAATTCCTCGCTAAATTAATTTGCGTTAGCATTGGCATTTCCAGTAAAGTGTCTTCCGGAACTAAAGCTATCTCATTCCACGACAAATCTAAAGATTTTAGCATATTCAGTCCTCGGAACGTATCGGCTTTGAGAGATCCAATGTTATTGTATGATAGGTCCAAGTATTCTAATTTCGTATTATTAATAAACTCATTGCTTCGCAGGTATCTAATCATGTTGTGGTTTATTACAGCTTTCCTCAGGTTCGAGAACCCTTGAAGACTTGGTTGATAAACGTTGCAGTATGATATGTCCAGATATTTTAATGAACTAGAGTACAGAGTGTACGACGAGGAAGATATTTCTAACCTGTAATTGTGTGACATCTTTAAATACACCAGTGCCGGCAGGTAAGACAACTCGTTGTAATTTATATGGCTCAGTTGACAGTTACTGACATACAGGCTCTTAAGTGTTGGCGATATAAGGTTTTGAATCTTTAATAGTGGATTGTTATTCAGTTTCAACATTTTTATACTGACTAGACCGCTCAGCGGTGATCTTCCCTGAATTGAATTTATTTCGCAATTTTCCAATATTAATGATTCAAGAGAATGACTTAATAGAAGTTCTTGGTTTGCTAAATTGCCCAATGTACGCAAACGATTATAAGATAGGTCTAAAATTTTTATGTTGTTAGCTGGCTGTAGAAAATCGTTAGGGTTTAGGCTCAACCATGCCTCAAAATGGTTTTTAGATAAATTAAGCACTTCCAATGCGGTGAGATTGTGCAAGGCATCTTTTGGTATTTCCGTCAATAGATTTGAGCTTAAGTCTAACGATATTAAATTGTAGAATCTGCCTAGATTTTTTGGAAACGTAGATATTTCATTGTTCGAAATGTTGAGTTTCGTTACCTGAAAATAAATGAATATATCTTTAGAATACAATATTCATGTTTTTATTTTACTGCAAAAATTAAAATTGTAAACAACATATACATTTATTTTCCAATTTGAATTTTAATGGAACGAATATTGATGTTATTTATTAGTTACGTCAAACTTCTTAGATGAAATGAATTGGAGCATAATTTTAATTGCTAAATGTTTTGTAAGTTTATATAGACACGATTAAATTATGGAACGGCATAAGTTGCATTCCTTTTAGGATACCCCGGCTAGTTTCGGACCAAGTCGAGGTCCTTCGTCATGAGCTCCCCCGAGTATTAGCCAATATAAGTAATGCGACCCCAAAAAGATATACTATATGAGTTAAGCCGGTACGTATAGTGCCATTTGATCATCAATTAGTTATAGATGATGATATTAGATATAGCTCATGTAAAATATTTGGTTAAAATTAAATATTTGGCTATAGCTTTGTTTGCTACAAGTGGTAATATAACTTTTGAGGTGTTACTTACTGTATGACTAAGGCCATCTGGAACGCTAGTGAGGCCTCTGCGAGAACAATCTACGTTAGATCTATCTGCGCTGCAGGAACACAAGTAACAAACATCGTGTGTACCATCGTCTAAGTCCAGAAGGTCTCCGTTTATCTTCGATATCAATAGCACGAGACTGATCGTTTTTAACAGGACCATAACGTCTCCGTATCATTCCTATCTGTGAACAAGGAAACGCTGTTTATAAACATTTCTTATTCCATGCATAGTTTTTTAACTCACAAGATAAAAAAATTTGTAATACTAATTGACTTTGTTTTGTCCAACACACATTATAACCGTCAGCGGGTTCACTGATAGATAGTGCACCCCGAAAGGTATTTAGTCCGTCTTTGTAACCTAGCTTAATTTTTTCTATAAGGAACAAAAAAATATTTATATTTTTTCATTATTTTATATAGGTACTTGGGAGTGTTATGGCAAGGTAATTCAAAAACTAAAGCTACGAATCGCCACTGAACACCTGCACCCAGTTGGGCAATAGATCTATCTTTCTGCTCACGTATAACCTCAACAGCCCTAAAAGGAGATCGCTGTCCCTGTTGAGGACCGAATGGGTAAATAATAAAACATTAGGAGAAGCATACAACAATTTTATCTTCGCTATCAGCCGTAGATAATGCTTCAGGTTATGGAATACCTAAATTTAGGTCGCACTCGCTCGCCAGATATGAAAACCGCAAACAAGCTTAGTATTTGTATGTTTTACTACGACCCCTGAGTAATGTTTATTCATTCTTAAAAATATTTCATCCTTTACTTTATGTTTCCTGGTATCTGAGTGACTAATAATGAGTAATAAACCATCATTCTGCTATCTACTAGTGGATGTTCGAATATACTTGTAAATATTATCGGAAATATTTTTTATACTCGTACATAATTGTATCTGTGTTACGCTTCTTAATTTACTATTTTATCATTGACTTGTATAAAAATATATAATAATCTTTTTGAATTAAATTTTGTTATAATGAGTAATTTAGAAAAAAATTACTTACTGTGGAAATAAATGAAGCACAACATTGAAAGCTCAGTCTTCAGTTTATTTTTTTAATTTAATTGTTAAATTTCAGTCTTTTAAAATTATAGATATATTTTATTACTTAATAAATTTCATGCACACTTTCGTTATAACCATTTATACTGCACTATTTAATTAAATCTTTGGTTTACACATTGCAATGATATAAGTAAATATGTTTTTGGGCAGGTACCTGCTAAAGAGGTATTATTACTGACAAATTAAAGCTTAGTCCACTATAGTTTAACGTGCGATCGCAACCGTGAGATAACATTGTATGAGTCGAATAAAATTCATGACGCGTTATCATTGATAATGATAACAGTTCTACGAGACAGCTAACGTGCTGTAACTACTTTTAATCAAGTGTATTGATCCATTTGTCAACAGAAGAAAACTATCTAATAATGAAAAAAATACGTTAGCATAATAATAAATGCGTTAAAACTATGTCATAATTAATCTAAAAAATGAAATATTCTTTTAATAAATTGCTAGATATCTTTATTAAGGCGCGGTTTGTCTTATCTGAAATATTTAATGAGATAATTGCACTGTGCTGTTTTTGGTAATAGTGCCATCTAGTTTATTATTTCGAAAAGTTAAAAACGTTCACACTCGTAGAACCTTATTAGTACTAAATTTCAAAATAGATGGCGCTAATTGACTGGTCTGTTTCATGTTCTTTGCCATAAACGATGGGAACACTTTTTATAAGGGATGTACATCCTATGTAGTTCAATGAGTGCAAGCATTGCCTTATTATTGCATATAATACCACACTTCCTCAGATAAAATATGTATTAGTTGATTATCCCTTAGACAAATAAGCTATATTTTGTATATCTACAATGTGTGCCAACCATAAATCTGTAATTCGTAATGTACATTATGAAATAAGCAATGTAAATCAATCCAAAATTATTTCTTAATAATAATTGATAACAATAATCAATATGTTAAGCTTTATTTTTTTTTTTTTTTAGAATATAAAAAAAGTGATTTAATAATTAATGAATTATGTGTATAAGATAACTTACACAAACGTACCTACATAATATATTTGTGTATTGAGTACTTTACGGTTGTCATTGCATAATATAAACCCTAGTGCGACAGTCGTCGGTCGCGACCTCTCGCTGCCCGCTGTGGTCAAGTCCATGGTTGGCAGCGGGGAGTCGTGGCGGGCGGTA
>DWME01003588.1:0-17903 GCA_018244795.1 Parelbella ahira ahira
GGCTCCGTAGGTCATGACAGGTAGGACGCACTCGTTGAAGACTTTTGTCTTCAGGCTTTGCGGTAGTGGTGACGAAAAGACTTGACGAAGTTTCCTATATGCCGCCCAGCCAAGCCGTACTCTTCTGCAGGCCTTTAGATTAAAATATAAAGAAAGCTTGCTGAAGGAGCAGATTAGCAAATGTTAGTGTTTCATGTAATATATCATAATTTAGTAACGTCAAATAAATATATATTCATATATATCTGTGTGTGTGGGTGTGCGTGTGCGTGTGATGCTGAGTGAGGTACCTATTCGCAGCTTACTGCAGCACAGTTCTCCCTAAAGCTATTTCTGTTATGTAACAGTATTATGTTTCTATTATATTTACTTTGTTTACCGTTGTGTTTGAATATGTGTTGTTTTATTTTGTGAATAAAGTTATTATCTTTCTTTATTTCTTTATCGTTCGTCGCCAGTCAGTATCTGACCTGTTTGCTCGATATGAGCGAATCTTGGTTTTCCACGGCACCTGCATCCATCAATATTTGCATTGTATATCAAATATTGGTTTTTATAGCAAATTTCTTATAATTACTGTTGGACGTGAACAACGTCTCCGCTAAACAATACCGATTATGATTTCGCAATCCCAAAGTAAATCAATCTGTAGCGAAAGCGTATCGAATGACAGGTGGCGCGCGGTCTCGTTTCTCGCGTGCAGGGAACCCACCTAACTCCGCCGAAACTGCTAATCCAATTGTTGCAGCCTTGAGGAGCCACTTAAGCTGGACGATTAAGGCATTTTTTTGTGTTAGAATAGACGATTATAGGTGTACCGTTATACAATATCGCAATCGACGTTTACTGATTCAGTATTAGATTTTAGTAGCACTCCAATTTAAATCGGAAGATACTGTACGTATTCATACAATACTCTAGTGGTCATACGTACATTGTACTACATGGGTACCTCCGCCTATTTCTGTCGCCAACTACTGCATTGTTTCCATGCTTGCGTTACTTACACTTGTACTATGATGCGTATTAATTCTGGTTTCCCAGTAGATTCAGTTCATTTTTGTACAAATTTCTCAGTGTTTGATACTGAATGCTGATATTATAGAGTTGCAACAATTTAGTTGATACAAACGCAACTTAATACTTTTGTGACAAACTAATTGTTCAATTTCATTATAAATGAGTCTGTTCGTGTGCACTACGTTCGTTGTATGTGCGCTACGCGTTGCTTGAAAAGTGTTTGTAATGAACACTGGAGTATAGAAATTTTTGTAAAAATTTCTCACCAAAAATCATTTAAAGACCGAATTCGCCTCGAACTAACAAACAAACTCACTACCACACCGCTTGCTGCGATGAGCGATTTTGCCGCTATGTAAGTGCGTGAAACTTCAGGGCCGTTTTTCTCGTAAATCACTAGCCATCTAGTACTTTTATTTTGTAGCATAGATACCCATCAGATATACTACAAACCTGCAGTCTCATCCCCAAATAAAATTATGAGGTCGTGCAGTCCCCTTGTAAGTTTAACAAATGGTTATTCTATCGCGACATGCTGTGTGTTTCGTTGACGATTGTATTTTATGTTTAATCGCTGTATATTCGATAAGTAATAGTTAAACATCGTCATAATAATTGAAAATATTGTTTTATATTTAAATACCATTTTCATATTTCAACTTAATGATCACCGTCGTATTCATTAACGGTTTATATATCTTGCCTCTATTATCCTTTCAGAACGAAAATGGTTACCAACTCAGTATTTAATGTGAAGTCCTTATTGTTTAAGCTAATAAGTCTATAAAATAATTATCAAAGACTTATTCTTAGTTAACTATCAATAATATAAATTCCTTAATTACTGTTATGTACTTTGTTTAATCATCTGGAGCTAATAAGGTAATTAAGTTATTTCAATGTATTATTACGTACTTCGCGATCATACAGTGCGTCAAATAAAAATAACTCTGATATGGGTCAAAGTGAATCATATATGTATAATTCGGTATAATGATTCATTTATATGAATTTTAACAACGCCGATAATAAGATAAATGACTTAATATATTATGTAGTTTGTATAAAAAATTCCCCTCGTCACCCCTACGACTATCCCCAATATTTAAAGTTTACTGTTTATGTCCCACATACATACATTAATGTACATTGTACATATATCTATACAGCACACAACCACACTTCTCAGTTACTACATCAACAGATTTTTTTTTTTCTTGTATCGACGGGCTTGTTACACTTGTACTAAAGTTTATTTTTATTTTCTATTACGTTTTAAGGAATCATACACACTTGGCCTTGATGAGTGCTCTGTTCGATATTATAGAATATACTTTATATATGTACATTTATCTAGATCAGGACGTTTTCGTGAATTGCACTGGTTTGTTGTTGGCGTTTTGTGTACAGTGCTTTTTAACGTGTTGAATTAGAAAATGTATAACATAAGTACACACCGGTGACGTCACTTTAGAAAAAATTATCATCGCCAGTATAAAGAGCGAGACACGCGCGCATGCGATTTGAAACTGATCAAACCGGTGACGGTAAACACGAATAGGGCAAATATACACTCGAATAATAATATAATGTGTAACTATTATTATTATTAAGCATACAATTTTTCTCTACTACCCTTTTCGGTACACTCGTTAATGTTTAGGAGGTAAGCTTTAACTTCCATTAGTAGCGGTCTTAAAAGCTTATCTTGTCGCGAATGCGTATACTCTGTTATCGCGATTTGTGTTATTAATGTTATTTTTAGTCAGATATTATATCCCGTGTAACTTAATTTTCTTGTTTTACTTTTGCTTTAAAAATATTGCTTAATTTTTTAAAGCAAACATATTAAAAGGCACCCTAGCTCTATGTCACTATAGTGATGTGAAAATGTAATAGGTGGCGATGCACCCTAAGAGTGGGTGAGCCATGGCTATTATAATAGTTTGAAAATGAATTAGCGCGTTGTCGTGTATGTTGTGGAGGGCCGTCCTCTACGGGGCGGGGCGGGTACGCGCCATTTGCCGGCAGTTTACTACGAGGCGTCCTCGCGTGCGATACTCTGTCAAGCTGGAGTGCCCTGTAGGTCCAGTATGTTTAGACAATTTGAGAGTGTCCGACGGTCCCGCGACTATGAGCCTGCGCCCCGTCGGCGAGGTGGCCGCGCGCTCCGAACCTTCGCTGCTCCGCTTACTTGACACCGACAAGAGCGGACAACTGAGTCGCGCCCGTGATCGCCTTTCCTCTTTCTGTAAAAAATTGCGCCGCACCATCAGTGAGTTTAATTTATTACGTTAGTATGAACAGTCGCGCCAAATAACAATCATATCGTATTCGTATTCCCTCCCGCATCATGTTTTCGACGAATTACTACATTATGTTGTACTGTATCATATATGTATGTTTTCTTCAATGTCCTAATACTGCTTTTGTGTTTTGCCGCGACTCGCAGGCGACGTGGATACTCCTAAAAAGGCCGAGCTGGCTTCGGAAAAGAAGGTCGGCGCCTCGCATCGTAAGTGCTAGATGTGGCGCGTATCATTAGTTCGATTTTAGTGTTTTGTTTTTTTTCTTCTCTTTCTGTTCACATTACTGTGGTGTGTTTTCACGTTTCCATATGGCGACAATCCCCCTACACGAGTTAAATGTAAACCTTGAAATGAAACCTTGTTCGAATGCGTTCAATCGAGTTGGAGGATTATCGCACTAGACGTGATCCGTTTACTGTCACCCCATCGCCTACTAGACTGGTGTTGTGTTTTAGTTTTATTTCATTATTTCTATTAACTTACATTTTTGTAGATTTGTTGGTGTTTTTTTGACAATGAACTTAGTGCATTTAATTTTTTTCTAAACAAAATCTTATTTCTCCTGGATTTCAACACTGCTTCTGCGAGAATTTTATTTGACGATATGTACTTCTAAAACTACCCGATGCTATGAATAGGAGTGGTTCATGTACATCAAACATAGTTTCCTTGTAATTATTTTCATAACTTCACTTTTGTATTTTCCCTAAATACGTTGTTTGTTCTAAAGACAGTCCCTAATATTGACGAAACGCATAAGACTCGTACATAACTTACGCAAAATTGTAACTTATTTTTCAATTGGCTACAAAAATCATTATCATTATGTCTTGCAATTATGGAAATTAATTTTAAAAACGGATTTCATGTAATATTTCTTTTTATTTCGTTTATTACTGATTTTCTTTATAAAGTCTGTTTGTTAATTAAATTTGTATGCTTAGTTGTGCTGTCGTGTATTGTAGTGTGTTTAAATGTTCGATAAACTGTAACATACAGGCGATAGACGTAATTAGTAGAGGCAAATGAATGTTCGTGGATTTGCATATTTCGATTTCAATTAGTATTTGGTTTTATTCTATCCGTTTGTTGCTATTGGCACTGTGCCGCTCTCACAGCAGACCGTCAGCTGAGAGTTCCGGGTTCGCTTTCCTTTCGCGCAAACATCGAAATATGATTATAGATATCTGTGTTATATTTGGAGTTGGGTGTTTTGTGTTCTTAAAGTGTGAAGCTTTATTTACATATCGCAGTAAAGACGACATGCTTTGTGGTTATTTTTTGCTTCTATATTTGCGTATTGTCCACAAATTGTAAGTAAAAAATATTGACAATTGTTTGAAACATATGATGTTTCTAATCACGTTTTAGTTAAAAGTTGTGACGTCACCGAACAAACCGGCAACTGAGGGACAAACATGTTTTATGTTCTGTTTTCCTCAGCGCTTTGGATGGATCCAAATCATGGATAATTTTTTCAATGCTTTATCTATATCGTCGCTCAATAAGTGTCCAGTCAAGTTTGCCTGCACGTGACGTAACATTGGGCTGATGTTGACCGAAAATCAATCATTGTCAGTGGTACAAGCTGAGCGGTAGCCGCACCCCTGGCGCTCATATTGACGCAAACCCGCAAGCCCCGGCCACAGTACACCCTTGTTTATCAGTATACTTATCAAACTACATACTTCGTTCCAATTACGCCGAATTACTTTGACACGCCGCCATAACCACCACTGCCGCCATCGCCTTACCCATTTTGACCTGATCAATTGTTCAGTGATTTGTTAGAAAATGAGCGAGAGCTTACATCTTTTTAGGCTAGCTCGACGCGGCCACGTGTAGGCCATGTAGAAAACGATATACGTGTAAATTTAAATAGTGGAACAAACCAAATTCGTCCTCTCAACTTTTTATAAGAGAGTCGCTGTCTGCTTCACATCTGCTTCAGAATATTAGCATAGGCGGATCTCAATGTGTATGTGACTAGGTTGGCATAGTTGGGCTGTAAACGGAATTCGTCATCTGTTCCGTCCCATTCAAATGTTAAAAGAGCGGCGCGTACGCCATTAAATTTTAATGAAGGTTCTTTATAAGCGCCATGTAACATTTTTAAATACTTTAGGTTTGCTAATTGTCACGAGAGGATATTCAGCTGAAGATCATATTACGACCTTAAATGCTATAAACCGAATATAATATAATGACTTCAGTAATTTTACCACTTCAAAGAAAAGATTTTATATTATTTATAATGTATAAATCCCAACAAAAATATTTTTTATGCTCAGTTCACTATCCAAATGTAATTAAACAATGCCTTTTACTTAATGACACAATAAATATCGCTGATACCTATCTATGGACGTGATCAATATTCAATTTCGTCAAAGTAATATTATATAATTTCTAAATCATTGTAGTAATATGTATTACAAGATAACTTCTATATAAATTACGTATAAAAATATTGTTCCATAATATTTAGTTTGAATATCGTTCTATGGGACTCACGGAAATCATTAATTTTAATATTAAACTAGTAATTACCGATGACTTGGTTCAAATTTCATGTCATCATAACCATCATTGTCAAAGCTTTTTTATCATTTCACCGCTGGGGACTGCTCTCATCTCATAATGAGAAGGTATATAAGGCTTTAAACCTGTGGTTTTATGCCATTAAATAAACATATTTATTTAATTATTTTGTCAACCGCTCCCTCTTAGTTCTTTATCTAACTTCTTTTTAAAAAAGTTGTCGCACTGCCAATGAAAGTTTCGCCACGAATTATCCGTTAAGCTTACAAACGTGTGACGATTTTTTGAAAGGCTTTCTTACATTTTCTAATTATAATAATAAATATGTACATATTTAGCAAATGCCCGTTACGTTGTGGAACATGAAAATTTGAAATGTCACTTTATGTCGTTATTCTTATTACTCACATGAGAATAATCTTACGTTAACATCACTGACGTTTCTTGAATTCCTTTCTTTTTTTGTATACATTTATTTCTTACAATAAACTTTTTATGTAATGTTTGGTTTTTGACCTTCACGTTAGCATTGATCAGTGAAGGAAAACCACAGACAAAAGCGACCATTTCAGTCACGTCAATCTCGCTGTAAAATCGGCGTCCGGCGTACTTGATACGAGCCGCCACTGTATATCGTATTTACAAACTCACTTAATTTGGCCTCACTCTGAGGTTGTACTTCACTCTAAGGTTGGACTTCAATTGCGTTGTACCCGAGACCTTGGAGGTTCAGTCAAAAACATCATCATCATCACTACCATCACCACCACCTTAATCAACATCATCACCATTGTCATCCACTCTTTTATCTTTCCACTGCTGGACGTTGATATCCTTTCACACTGATAAGTGTAATGGCCTTAGGTATATTTAGGCGTAAAATGCCGTTTGTTTGATGTCGACTATTGAGTTTGATATTATTCGTATCGTCTTGTATTCGTCTAAAGTTTTTATGACAGTGCAGAGTAAAAAAACCGAATTACGATTATTACAGCCGACTAGTAACTTAGTTTCTTTGAACTGACGAGTAATCAGACGTACAGGTTTATAGACACAATAACATTTTGACAATTAGCCATTATTATTATTATATTGTTACGCCAGGCCCTTTCTAGGTAGGCACAAGATATCGAGCGCCAAATATTTCTAATTTTACATACCTGACGTAACTTTCGCCAACTTCGCTTCGCGTTCGCAGACTTCCGACTTCCCTATTGGAAAATCACTGTTGAAGGTTTATATCGGAGACCACATACTTATTAAAATATTTCTGTACGACGATTTTATTGATCAAGTTATTTGTTATTGCACGATTTTTTGTCGGTATGCATGTAATGCTAAATGTATAATATGAAACACGCAACACTGTAACTTGATGATTTATTAATAAACGGCCCTAAAGACGATGTGCCTTTAAAGAGGCGCCCTCTACTCTAAATAAGAATAACATTTGTGGAAGTTCCAACCAAAGGAGGAATTATATTATGTACTTGCAAGTTTTACAATATTGTAGGGAGTACTTAAATGTCAAATGCATCAGGCAAATTATTTGGTATTCTGTTCTCTGTGTATATTGACTCGGGGATCTGGCGTGACGATATAACAGTAATAACAACAAAACTCATTGTGAAGTACACGGAAACAGTTTAACAAATTATTTACTTTATTATACTTTATTATGTTTTCTGATTATATATGTATGTACCGGCTTAACTCGCGTAGCTGTTTCGGAATGACCAGACTAGTTTCGGATCTGTACGAGGGCCTTCCTCATGAGCTCCCACCGTTTGCAGCGAGGTCGCGCCGGAGATTATGTTTTCTATACCAAAATTGCGACGATTTTTGTGACTCGCAATATATTGTTTTAATATCACTCTTTCCTTTGAATTACTGTTTAGGATTCTTCACGCATTTGTTATGATTGGTCTCAGGTAATTATTTCCCCCCCCCCCCTCTCGTCAATATCTATCTTTCTTTTCTTTCCTGTTAGGAATTGAAAGCATATATGTTGTTGCTAAAAGCTCTGTTGGGTGAACATATATCGTAAGGTATGATGCAGATTCATTTCATATAACAAAAGACCCATAGCATAATAGTTTAGCAATCAACGGTTAATTTCCATCACATATGGTACGAACGAGACGCTGCGAGTGTGCCAAACTAAATATAAAAACCAATAATCGATATTGTGACTTCGCAACGGAAGAAAAACAGCCTTTAACACAACGAAATAGGCACAGCTAATATAATAGTCGTTTTAAATATAGCAGACTTATTTTGAACCACATTTGTAGCCTAGTTGTTATGGCGAAACCAATAGAAAAATGATGGTATAAGACTAACTTTTATCGTAGAAGTACTAAGATGTTTGTGTCAAACTTGAAATTCTTGGGCAATTGAAAACTCTAAGATTTTATTTGTAGTATAGTAGGACCAATAAAAAATCTGAAATAATACTTTTCGGTGTTATTAAATGGCGACTTTTGACGTTGCGAAAATGCTTGTATTTATTCGTGTGAATTATAGTGCGGTCTGGGCCTTGTCAAACACATGCAGACAGATTCATAAGTTGTTTGTTTTTTATTGTCTCTGTATCTGTTAAGTATTATTATTGTTAATCATTACAGTAGCGGCCTTTCTTGTTACCTGCCATCACGGTTTTTCTACCGCTTAATTTATTCAAAATTACACACACATATAGGGTCTCCCCCTATATGTACATATGTGTAAATTAAAAAACCAAACACATATTTGAGGTCCATTCTTCATAACCTCATTTTGAATAGATACAGAAAAAATACATGTGTTGTTTTTGAGTCAGTGAAGCGTAATACAAGTCATATTTTTTTGTTTCCAAAATATTAAAAGACATTTGCAACGACAATTAAATCGACTGGGAAAAAAGTAACAAGTAAATTTTTGCAAACTTTTCAAAATCTCGTGTTACGCTGTTTTTTGATAGTTGTCTTAAGTTTTTAGGATGATTGATGTCCAACCTATCCACGTTCATTCCAGACTGTTTTTTGTAATCTGCAAGTAGGTGTGCAAATACATGATATCCATTCTATTTAAAACTTTTGACATATCGACACGTGGTCGGCTCGTGTCATTTGACAAGACAAATATTGTTGGAGTTGACATTTGTCAGTAACCTCAAAAATGTTGTTCTAGACTTTCGTTTCGTGTTAATATGCATAATAGGATTAAATAAAACAAAATAAAATTGTCGCTTTGAAAACTACTATGATTTTATACACTATACGCAATTAGTACTCTTAGATCGATGGCATGAATAATGATAAATTTGTCGGATTTAGAAGGTGGGTTTTGGAAATATAAGTTGTAGGTATATAAAAATATGTAATAATGCAGACACTTGTAATCAAATTTCTACTGATCTAACATTTGCTTTTAGGGAATGTCTAGAATTACATAGACTAGGTGTAAATGTCCTTTATGGGGTCACAGATGAGTGGCCGTCGAACGTGTGGGGAGATATTCTATGGCTCGCAGACACCTCTTATCGCGCTTAGCGTTGCTACGAAGCTCACATACTTAACATTATATTTCACCATACAGTAAATGAACGTTTTTTTACTCTTTACTACTTACCTTACCTTTATTTTACTTAATACTATCTTTTACTTACTGCCTATAGTACTATTATAATTTCAGACTGTAAAATTTTCCTAACTGTGTTTGCGTTACAATTTCAGTTGCGGTTCTTTGCGTTATAACAATTGTAATATCGTACTCGACAAGGGCGGTAAATATAGCACACGATCGCCATATTTTATAGGGGTGTTGCGAAGAAGTAAATGTTAATGTGGCATTTCCAGGCAAGGACGGCTCGAAGGTGACGACTGTGGTCGCGACGCCGGGGCAGGGCCCCGACCGGCCGCAGGAGGTGAGCTATGCGGATATGAAGCTCATCGGAAATGGCAGCTTCGGCGTCGTGTACCAGGCCAAGCTATGCGACACCGGCGAGCTCATTGCCATCAAGAAGGTGCTCCAGGACAAAAGGTTTAAGGTCAGAAATCTAAAAAGCCCAATATGTCGTGCAGTCAGTGCCGAACCAAATTAACTTGCCAGTAAATTTCAATGCTTATCACGTTGCGTGTTCAATGCTTTATATGTATACAAAATATAAAGATATTTTCAATTTATTTCCAAGTGTGTTTAACTCTGGCACTGTTTATTACAGAACCGAGAACTTCAAATCATGCGGCGACTGGAGCACTGTAATATTGTGAAATTGAAATACTTCTTTTACTCGAGCGGAGAAAAGGTATATATTTGTTTAATAGTCCTTACATAATGAACTGTAACATATACAGCTATGTTGATGGTATAGTTAGCGATAGTTACGTCGTTATTAAGGGATGATTGTTTATGTTTTATCTGAGGAAAGGTGGCAGTGCCCGTGGCTGTTAGCTCACTGCTAAACGCAATGCAGTCTCTAGATGTCACAGTATGTCGTAAACTACTAATAAAATTCTTACGCTAGTGTGCTAACGCACAGTTAGGTTCATGTGATTTTTGGCAAGGGTTACCGATTCATACCTTTTATCATGATTTATAAAAATATTGTCAACGGTAAACATTATATATAACAATAGAGTATTCTATATTTTAACAGTTATCTGTCGGTGACCTTATAAGCCTTCTAAGCAGCTGTGTGGAAATCTTGGATACAAATTGCCTTTGAGAACGAACTCATATAAATAATCATATCATTGACTGTGTGAGCTTTACACTCGAGATCGGTTTAAGCTCTGAATATGTCATCATCATCACCGCCCACTGACGAGCGAGCACCCGGTGTCGAACCATTGGATTGTGGTTTTCTTGAAGCGCAGACGTTGTTTGTTTTGTTCTTGTCTTGTTTGCCTCTTGGGTGTTGACTAACAGCAGCTTTCAGCCTTCTTTCATGTTCACCCGAACCTACATCCTGGCTGCCGCGCTCTATACTAGTTAAACGATTCTCTACACATTGTCATTCATTTTTCTTATATTTAGGTACTGTTATTATATTGTTCTATTCTACTCTAACTAAATAATATTCTGTATATGACGATTGCTAAATGTATCAAAATCACATTATCTATTGCACAAATTTACTTGTGAAGTTATATAGTTTCGGTCTTTTTTATGTAAAAAGATTAGGGGAGGTCTATGTCCAGCAGTGGACATCAAGAGGCTGACGATGATGAATAAGTAAAATGAAAGTGGAAATGTTAAGGACAAAACAAATTTTTGCTCATTGTTACGTTAAAATAACCTGTATTTTAATTAGAAATAATTCATATATCAATTCTTAGTCGTGAAACCTTTCAATTGGAATACTAAGTAGTTCCCATACATTTTTGTTTCTTTGTTTCACTAGTTTCAAGTATTTAGTTAAAAATAATCCAGATTACTTTTATTAAATAATTACAGTATATAAAATACAAATTAAATTAAAGTGATTAATTACGACCTATGCAAATAGAAATTTAAATTTAATTTATACTACCTGACCCGACAGACGTTGTCCTGTCTTAACTATGAATATTTAAATTTAATTTAAAAAAATATGTTAAGTCAATCAAAACAGTCTATTTAAACCTATTTCAATATCAGACTAGATTGCTCTTAACTTACCGTGATGATTTAACATATCTCAAAAACTCTAAAATTGAAATGAAATTACACGAACTGATAGATTTACTAGTTACCAACCGACCCATCTATGTTAAACGATATTTTGAGCGCGCATTCTGTCAATCGCTGACAGTTATTGAAAATAACTGACACTTATGTCAAACAATTAACAGTTATGTAAAAGATATGTACATATAATATAAATTTTATATACCTATAAGTTAAGTTATATAGTTGTTCATTTATTTTTAATTTTCTAGTGTTCCGCTAAAATTGCAATTTTTTTTCATTTGTAATGAACCTTCTCCTGACAATAATTAACATGACAAAAAGGAGTTAGTGAAATTGTTCCATCTGTTCATGCGTGATACGGTGACTGAGGAAAATAGACATTCATTTTGATATATTAGACTTTAATTTTAAAAATACAATGATGTGTTCTAATGTTCGCAGTATATCTACAATGTGTATTTAAATCTGATAGGTATGCGTATGTATATTTGGACAATAGACTCCCAAAATGACATCTGAAAGTAAACGTTAATTTTTAGCTGGGAATAAAAATAGATGTCTTAAGATTAGCAGTCACCCGATCAAACATTAGGACGCCTACGACTTGTAGGCAAACGTAAAAAGGTTCTAGTCGGACCTATCGTAAAAACGTTCTAGTCGGACCCTTTAGTCTCAACGGTAGCGTAGGTATATATATTAATTAAATATTAAATAAACTGCACTGTCTAGGTAACTTAAAAAATACAAATGCTCAGTTTTTCCTAATTAATGGATATTATTTCCTGTAAATATATTAGGCACACATGTCACACTCGTATTATAATTGAAGGTTAGCATATAACCATAGGAGCGTTTAAAACACAGGAACCAAAAGGCTTTGGGCGCGAGCCAATCGGGTATATACTCCTTAGTATGAGCCCATGTACTACTAACTTGTCACCAGCAATCGTCGTAACCTTACTCACTGATCGCTTTTATAATATTATTTTCCTTCTTATGTCATTGCTCGTACAGAGTATAAAATATTTAAATAAGGCTGTATGTATTAAGTAATCAATAATTTTGTAAGTAGAGATATTTGGCACTCGTTGCTTCCTTCCTATCCCGTAAACGACCTGGCGTTATGATACAGTAATATTAATAAATCAATAACATTACTAATGCATATTATATATCTTATAAATAAATCATATTAATGTCCCCTTGAAATATTGATGTAAAATTGTACGCGTGCTAGAGACGTCACTATCCGTCCATGTGTATAGAATAGCAACGAAGGTAGGAGAGTAGGAGATAATTTGGTGTGTGTCATTTTCACTTGCAGAAGGACGAAGTGTACCTGAATCTGGTGCTGGAGTACATCCCCGAGACCGTGTATAAAGTTGCACGTCACTACTCCAAAGATGAACAGACCATACCCATTAGTTTTATAAAGGTCAGTGTTGTGATGAAGTCAGTCGGTCAAGGTGGATTCACTCAAGCCTGACGGGCTACGTCTTAGTCTATTTTCTGGCTGTTTGCGAAACGTTATTATTAAAGTCGAAAGCATTAAAAAAAGTAATTGAAAAATTCCTAGTATAAATCGCCCCTAATTCTTGCGATGTGTGAATGTATATTTATTAACGCTAACGTAGATAATTATATAAATATTCAATACATGCAGATAGATTTTAATTACATCTCTGATAATCTATAATGTTGTCTAGTGATTTTATAGGTCTTCTTATATACACGACTTACATATTCCGTACATATATCAATATAGATACATGTGTTACTTATATACATTCAATTTATGGGGCCATTCGTAAGTGCAACTGAGTATGTACATACATTAGTGTGCATATCATAAATAAATAAAAATTCATTATTTTAATAGCTTTCACTCGGTTCATGATAAGGACCCGAAATATTTTTTATTGATTGAATTCGTCAATATGGTCGTTCTTTTTTCAATTTCAATGCTATACTTTAAAAAAAGATAAACATACACGAGTTTATAAAAAAGAAAAACGTACATAAGTCTATAATTGTAGACGTATTCAGGTGTAATTAATGTATTGTAACGTGTCCGGCAGCTGTACATGTACCAGTTGTTCCGGAGCCTGGCGTACATCCACTCGCTGGGCATCTGCCACCGGGACATCAAGCCGCAGAACCTGCTGCTGGACCCGAAGACGGGCGTGCTGAAGCTGTGCGACTTCGGCTCGGCGAAGCACCTGGTGCGCGGCGAGCCCAACGTGTCGTACATCTGCTCGCGCTACTACCGCGCGCCCGAGCTCATCTTCGGCGCCATCGACTACACCACCAAGATCGGTAACGAGCCGGGCAGCCTTACATCCAGCAGTGGGCGGGAGTAATGGATCACATCCACACCCGGGGGTTACCAATGGTCATGGGCGACGGTGACCGTTCACTATCGAGTGTCTTGCCTGTTTGTTTAGCTAAATATAGGCTCAATATAGAAAATAATAATAAAATAAATGAGGAAAAACATGATAAATATGCCCTATATTAAATAATTGTAAAGTACGTATTTATATAGATTAATATTCAAACATAACTATGTGTAAAACATTGTTTTAATGAATGAATGCTAAGTAATCCTATCGTAAGTACAATCCTAATGTGTATAGAGTGTAGTGTGTGTGTGTGTGCGTGCAGACGTGTGGAGCGCGGGGTGCGTGGTGGCGGAGCTGCTGCTGGGGCAGCCCATCTTCCCCGGCGACTCCGGCGTCGACCAGCTCGTCGAGATCATCAAGGTGTGCTCGCACTGCCGCTCTCACTCTCCTCACTGCCGCTCTCACTCGCCTCACTTGTATCACATCAAAACTATTTCAATCTGTACGATATCAACATTTATGTTTTCGTCATTTTACGCTATTACCATTGGAATAGTTTTGACATTACTGTATTTCGTTAAGCCCTCATAACAATTAATTTGCATGCCCTATGAGTATAATTAGGATAAGCGCCTCGACTATTTGACAAATGTATTCCACACGGTCAAAGTAAAATAATTAACTCTTAGCCTATAAATAAAAAATAAAATAGCAAATATACAAATATTGTCGCCGATTAAGTAATACTTCGCTTTGTCCGATGGCTGAGCGATTGTGACAATTTGTTATGAGCGAACCCTTTGCTAGTTATCGTTAACCGCATTCAAACAGCCCACAGACACGGTGCGGTGCGCAGTATGTGTTCTCCATCGGTCGTAATCTATCTGTTAATAATTTTAAAAACATGACTTTATTCCATCGTGCCGTCGTCGATTTAACAGAGTAGTACCTATTTTAGAATTCGATTTGAGATCTGGTTGACGATGAATAGAAAATTTAAACATTTAAAAGGCAGAGCCTTAACCCTTCTCATTCTGAGTGGAGACCTGTGTAACTGGAACGATAAAAGATTTTAATGATCACGATCGAGGTATCAAAACTGAAATTTTTAGTGTTTTAAATAATAGTTTATTACTTACGTATTGAAATTAAGGTGTTTATAATAATTGCGTATTATATTTTTTCTTTTATGAGAGTGATCTTATAGTTCACCATCTATGTACTTCATCGGACGTGAAACGCAATCGGCGAAACGCGAAAGCGTTCTACACTTTTCCTACCCATTCAGGGATTAAAAGCGTGATGTTAAGTTATTACGTTTAAGTTTTCCGAGTGGTGATCGTAAAAAACACGCCAGGCGTGCAAGGGTAGAGTTACTTAGCAATGCCCCATGCCGGCCACGTATCGAACCAAGCGTGATTACATAATAACAGTAACCTGAATAATAACAATATAAGCGTATATAATAGAACAAAATGATACAAATGTAAGCGTGCCGTACTAGTGGCGGGCGGCGGGCCGCGGGCACGGCGACGGTAGCAGAGAGAGGGGGAAACAAAACAGATAAAACGGTTATTCACATACAGTAGGAAGCGCACTGCGATTTATAGACCTTATATTGTAACTAAATAACTTCTATACTCGTGTTATAAAAGAAAAACGGAAACAAATTTAAACGCGTTTTTATATCTTTAATCGTTCCATCGTTCCATTGTCGTTTCTCACAATAAAAATTTTGACGGCCATCAGTCACCCATCTGGACGTGTCTGTTAGTAGATTTTGTTTATTAAAGATGCGTAGAAAAAAGATTTGAAAAAAAATGTTTTGGAAAAAAATCGTTTTTATTGGAAATAATATGGTTTAACCGTTTAACGTCTTTGTCTAGAACGACCTTCACCGAGCTGGTTAATGGATGAAAAATATTTTATATCAAATTAAACATTACATTACATTTACATTATCGGCCTCTGTAGGTATATATTTAATCATACAAGGACGATTTTTGTCACACTTGGATTAAAACTCGACCGCAATTCAGGACTGATTTTTCTCAGACAACCCTATACCACCGTGTTCGCAATGAAATAATCTTTACTTAAAGTTACTTTTAATTCAATAACCAGGACGGTGCAAGTTACTAGTATCGATTTACCTGTTTATACCTGCCTATCCAAGAGTTGTGACGGGAACCTAACGTTTGCTTATTCTATAGGCGTCATACTTTCGATTGGTAGGGAATTTGTCTATTAAATGACCAGTGAAACATTAAAAACAAAATATATTTCAATTGTTAATTAATCATATTCTGGACTGAAATTTTTTAGTCTTATTGATATATGTAATTTGATATACCTAAAATACTTTTCATCCATTAACCAGCTGGGTGAATGTCGTTATATGCAGGGTTCTTAAACGAATACCATTATAAACACATTTTTACTTTTTAAAGGTAGATTTAAATGATACTTCCTAATTTAAAGTATGTACTTTCGTTACAAAGTTAACAGGAAATAAAAAAAACCGATGCATATATATAACACATAATAATTGACCGGATTTATGAATTCGCAGGTACTCGGCACACCAACACGAGAGCAAATCCGTGAGATGAATCCGAACTACACAGAATTCAAATTTCCACAAATCAAGAGCCATCCATGGGCTAAGGTAAGAAACCTAATCATTTCCCCATTTCCATTCAGATATAAGTATGCATATTTAGCTTTATTATATGACATCTATCATTAATTTTAGGTTCCATTTCTCTGAAGGAAAAAAATCTTTAATCAATCAACATAGTTATAGGTTCAAACACATTAAAATATTTTTTGAACGTTAGGGGGTGCTTTGTTCACTGTCTGTATGGTTACATAGACCCCGTCATTTCAGTTCATGTTGGAGCGAATGACGATGCCCAAGTCCGCCACTGATCACCAGCGCATCAGAGTAAGCCGCTGCTGTGGCCGCCATACTCTTCACCTAAATGCCTTCATACATTCATGCTGTTATTCTGCCATAGTCTTTTGACCGAAAATTCTTAACATATTTTGTCGTAAATTAACTCATTCTTGTAAAATTCTATCATCGATTTTCGCTTTGAGTTGTTTTCAATTCTACTAATTCCTAAGTTGTATTATGAAGGCATTTAGTGACAATTTATTCGTATTTTGTGCACGGTTCATATTTTAAAGGATACGTCAGCAAGTACAATTTGTAACTTATTTCTACAATTTGTAAATTGTAGAAGATTTTGCTCCTATATTTTAAAACAGCTTTTGGGATTTTTCGCTATCGGTAGCCGAATACAAATATTGTTGTAACGGTCGTTACTATACTCTGATAATAACCGAAGTCATTTGAATTTGGAACGTGTGTCAAAATGCGAATACAATAGTGTCGGTCGGCACTGGCAGTACAGCCTTGGGCATGAGTTGAATATACATAGATCAAGACTAATGATTTGCGCCGTCTCTCACCGCGGACCGTGTGTTGGTGTTCAGTGTGCGTTGACAATGCTACTCTTGAGTGTCGTTTGCTCTTTAATTACCGATGTTCGATGTTATCACGCGTCGTGTTACAGTAACTGTGCCTCCTCCATTTAATTAATATCGAATTCGCCACGAAATCGCTTCGTACGACCCTCTCATTACCACAATGGAAATCGTATCTTCACTACGGTTTGTAAATGTGTTTTAACCAATAACAATGTATATATTATATACATACGTTTCATATTCATGGTTTCATAAAATTGTCTCATTCTGTCGCTAACGTCATTCGCTATAATATTTCATTGAAACTTTACTATGTACCCCGGTATATTTTCAAATCTTTTAGTACTCAAAGTACACCGTGCGTGTAATTATGGAATATTTAATGAGATAAAAAGTGGATACATCTCAAAATATGAAAAATGTCATTAAAATATAATACTATGTAAAAATAGTACGAGGGAGAGAAAATTATGCTCGGATATTATAAGAGGTAGCGTATTATATTCGAGCAATGTATTGATACGATAGATAAAAAATAGCA
>DWME01003589.1:0-17899 GCA_018244795.1 Parelbella ahira ahira
TTTAATTTTGTACTGTAATGCAGGGAGCATCCACTTCGAAAAGGCTCTAGTATGATAATATACCTTGATAATAATGACAACGAGTCAACAATTATGATAATATTGCTGTTCTGGGCTTGTGCTTAGCAGTAGACGGAGGCAGACTGATGATGATAGATGCAGCGCTGTCTAATAGTAGTTAAGAGGAAATTACATAATGTCAACTCCAACTACAATTCAGCGAAGATCTGAAAATGGCCCTGAAATACGTAACATAGTCTAATGTCCCGTGATCGTAATCTTCCCCAAGTCTGAGGACTATAGCCGTGATTCAAACATGCTTTGATAATTTTACTGTTATCGTGGAATACATATCTCATTTCTGTATACTCGCTTGCAGGAGAATAATGAGAGACTCCTGCACGTATTTCTTGAGCAATATAAAAATCAATATAAAAAAAATTTCTAGTCGAAATTTGTGGTAGTGGCTTGAGGTGTAGATTTGTGGTTAGTGTATGGCAATACTGTCACAATCTATTCGTACGTAAACGTAACCGGTGAAACGTGGCAGTATTATACTCTCCTCTGTATACTCATACAGGGATCACAGGCGTGATATTATGTTTAAGTTTATATAGAATATAATGTAGCTCATCATCATTCGCTATTTTATCGTTTCACTGATCACTCAATTGTTTCGCTGTTGTCTTCTTTCAGAATGAGGACATAGGTCGTCACGCTGGTCAAGTGCGAGTTGGTAGAAGATATGTAGTAGGTGCGTAGAGCGACAGTGAATCTTCACGTACAAGTCGTTGAACCATTCAGCCTAAAGGTGACAACGCACGCACACTTACACACACACAAAGACGTACACACAGAGAATGGGTAAACAGAGACATCTGAGCAAACAGCCAGCGCGCAGCGGAGACGCTGCAGTGTGCAGAACCCCAGGATAAAGGTTATTGAAAAGAGATAGAATGAGACGGCTATATTGCACTGTAAATTTTTTTTATAACAATTTTATTAAGGCGATGTAAGTTTAAAAGGACACGAGGCGCGATTTTGCACCAACGAAGCTGTCAAATTGAAGTTTCTAATGCCGACAATCCTTCAGAACAAATAAAAGTTTTATAATTTAAACGCATAATTAAAATATAGTTAATTTAAAATGCGATAATTGAATAACGGTGTCGCATCCTGTGTAATTACATCGAAAGTTTCAAGTTTGCTGTGACCTGTTATAATCAGCTTAGTTTTAATTATTAATATTAATTAAATAATTAAATGTCTAAAGCGTGTGAAGTTTGCCATTCCACATGTGGCCAGCGTAGCGATATATGTCTTTAACACTTTTCGGGTTGATTATAATGAATATTACTCAATTTCTCGCTCAAGTAGGTCAAAGACTGGCCACTGGGGATGTCAGAAATCTCCGAAACCGGTGTGCGTATATGAAGAAAGTATGTACTTAATCAATGTAGAATAAGCATGTTAGGTAGAGTTAAAGATAGAAATATTTGGCCTTCAGTACTTCCTGCCTACCTCGTATACTTGCTTTGGTTATGTTATTATTGTATGATACCATTTTCAGCAGAAAAATCTTTCTTGCAAATATTTTTTTACTGACTTTACATCGCAAATCAAATGTACCTACGTAGAGGCCAATAATTTTAGTTCCAACGATTCGAACAAACGTACAAAAACAAAGATATTTTTCACGCCTTTTGACTTTTATTATTTTATCATCTGTGAGATACTTGGAACTTATGATATGTTGGCATTGCAATTATTTTCCCATGCTTAGGAACCAAAAGAATGTTTTGATCGATTGCTACAGTTAGTAGCGGTCCATTATATGGTGACTGTCTCTTGCAGTTTATCATAATGCTCTATCTCTTGCAACAAGAAACTCTATTCGTGGTGTTAGAGACGTGTGAAAGTAGACACTATCAAAAAAACCACAGTGAATCCCAATACAGGGAAGCACATTTAAAGTAAGCGTACGAAAACAATAAGACGTTTTTTTGTAAAATACGTGGCATTTTTAATTACGTCCATATGCAAATGCAGACATATAAAACTTTATGAATATTTACAATATAATAAATATATAGGAATATTTCCGAGTCGTTGACCGTGCGTGGTCTTGGCGTTCTGAGAACGGAACGGTGAGCGAATGAGGATCTTTTGGTTCCATGTTTTTACTCGGACGGTCAAGGAATGGAACGCTGCCAGCGTCTGTCTCGGGCCGCAAATAACCTAGGACTCTTCTAAGCGAGGGTGAATATGCTTTTCCTAGGCCAACATGCTCCATCTTAAGACGCTCTG
Source organism: Parelbella ahira ahira (assembly GCA_018244795.1). Lineage (NCBI taxonomy): Eukaryota > Metazoa > Arthropoda > Insecta > Lepidoptera > Hesperiidae > Parelbella > Parelbella ahira. Next base: position 2,308 of record DWME01003589.1, read on the forward strand.
CGGGATCGCGGCCAAACGCTAGCCTATCATATAATAAAAAATAAAAAGCATTGTGTGGGATGTTCCAAGATCGAACGATGAAAAAACTGCTGTGACGTCAACGTGGAACAATTAGATCGTTTTGAAATTATAATCCGCACCGTTCTAAAATTGAAATCGATTTTCTTTGCCCCCGACTGCTCTATTTGCATATAATACGGGTTAAGGCACGGGAAATTCGCTGGTGTGTTTCTGACCCCAGCGAATACATTTATTATTATTTATTATATCGTCAACCCAGGTCCTTTACTGGATAGGCAGAGAGAGAGCATCCAGTACCGATTATCTCTATCCTTACAGAGCTGACGTGCTTCTTCTATAATCATCTCTCTTCATAATCGTGCCCGGTTTTGGGGACTTCTGACCCTACTAAATTTAACTGTGTTTGATATGTATATAATAAAGCATATGATTTTACGTAGTATGAGTACGTTGTGTTTTCACCATTTTCATAAATGGGAGTCCATTTCATAACCACTTGCTCAACAATCAATTTCACAAAGTCACTTGTTTGACTTAATGTCCTTTGCCAAAAAGTCACTCAAGTTAGTTGATATCCAATAGCCGCAGTCAGCACATTGCAGGTAGGTACTGACTGGCCATAACGAGTTATTTAATAGCCATAGTTTAAAAGAATTAAATAACATATGAAAGTGCCAATATAAGCATTACTATCCAAGTGTGAGAAACACCCGTGACACATAAAACCAACTCCAGTAGGGACAGTTCACAGACACACCGCCGGACATTTCCTGGAATATTCTTAGTAGTTTTGTGTACGCGTGTGCATTCCTTCATTACTTTATTAAAGATGGTAAAATATTACTACTTATCCAGGGCTGGGAAATGTCTTGAGGGATGATGTTATATTTCACATTTCGTCTACAACCCAATAAATTAAAGGTATATATTTTGGGGATAAAAGGGGTACTTAGAGTATCGATTTCAAGGTAATAATGTCTGTCTGTATACGATGCGGGTTCCGTATTTAGCGCTGAAAATATACCTCGATAAAATAACAATGAACACATGTAAAATGAATGGCATTGGTACCATGTGGTCCGTCAAGTTGACATTTAGATAGAATTGTTTAATATTAGTAATTTTTCATATTATAGCAGTATATTGTTTTTATGTGTATGTACCTACTATATTACGTATAGTTATTATATATTGTTATAGGTAGGTCGGCGAAGAGATAGGTATATTTGTTAAGACTGTTTTAACGAGCGAAAAGCGCGTCCGACTTTCTACTTCGCCACAACACCCTAAAAGGTTCAATAAAATTAACGCCTCAACAACTCGATTCAACGAATGCCGAACGCAATTAGAAAAAGCAAATAGAGCATAGAGTATTACACCGTGTAAACAACAGATAACGTACAAAGCGTGACACTAAAAATGGCGGGAAAACGCTTTCGACCGTTATTCCTTATCGTACACCATTTTATCTTTGAACAGTGCTAGGGCGTCACTTACGACATAATGCCCTGATAATTTCTACGCTTTTATGTGTGTCCGTTGGTTCGTGTATGATCTATAATGATAAGCTTTTACTGGCTGAGACACGCTCTAACAAACTGGTTATGATTGTTATAAGTGCTTGCCAAGCGATCGTTTTAAATTAAGACTCAGAGCAGCAGCATGTATTGTTAATGGTAAAATAAGGAAGTAAAATGTAAATACATACCTAAGTTTTTCTCAACTTCACAAATATGGAAAAAGAACCTGTAGGCAACTGTATGCTTGAGTCCACCAAACAATTGTAAGGAAATCCAGTGCTGGTTGTTCTTTAACAATCAGAATATTGCTGAGTAGGCCCCGAACCCTAGCCATTTTTCCTATTGACTAAGGATACACTATATTGTAATTGTACCTGTGTACTGACTAAGAATGAGTTATGAATGAATATACATATATTTACATATGTAAAGATGTATTTACTAATACTAACAATTCGATAAGACAGAGCCTTTGCATAGTTTTAGTATCCGCTACTAATGATATTATTTTCATATCAATTAAAATTTAAATACCTGCCATATCACGTTAAACTTTTCATTCGTGAAATTAAACTGAATGTAACACGCATATATTAAATGGAAACCAATAACACGCTGAAAAAAAGAAAGAAAAGAAAACCGAGTCACAACATCGCATTAAAAATAGCAGATAATGAATACTAAGTCAATCGTTGTACATTATTACATCACAAAGTTTTCACGTTTCCTGTGGCGGCACGTCAGCCGCCATTTGCATTTCGCGCGCCATTTTGTTTTAATTTCGAACGATACCGATTTATCGGCGTCACGAGTCAACGAAGGGGTAGATAATGCTCGTTTTATTGGTTTCATGTGTATTTCTAGTTTTTTTTTTGTAATAACTTTATTCCTAAAATGATTAATACACTTAATCCCTATAGAACGTATTTTGAATATTGGAATAACAGCAAAGCTAACTCTTGTTTCGACGACACTCAAAATTACCTTAACATTACCGCATTTTTGAGGGATATAAAAAATGTTGATATATTAAAATACGCTCTCAAGGTAGATGGAGTGACGATATACAAAGTGGCTGGCAGCGTTTGGATAAGAAGATATGAAGATCGAACTGATGATGATGATCAAAGCGTTAGATTTAGATGATTTTACAGAATATAGAGAACAAATGTTATAGAACTACATACCTATATACTAAGTACTATTTATTATACATTAGAAACACTGAACTATGTACTAAAATAAATTAAATGTTGTATATATCCTTGCAAATACAATTATTTTTGCCGTATACTTCCAACTGTGCTTGTATCACCAATTGTGTCACCAATGCCATACATACGAGTATGTACATATATGTAAGTGCAAATGTGTACGAAATTTGTCCAACGCACTAGTAGATAAACCGTTCCACGAATAGATATAATCGAATAGCGGAGTGTTATCAATTAATCGCTAACAATATACAAGGTGTGATTGTTCGTTTTTATTGATACATCTAATGGTTGCCCCGCACTCCACCTTAACAGATCAAGATATAGCGAACAAATGTGGCGATAAGCATATTTCAACATAACTAAACTGTTTCCAATGTTCGTAATAATGTTGTTAAAAAGTTACACTTTTATCATGTAAGAATAATTTTATTATGACTTATAATATTTAATGTGGAATTTCAAGTTACAAAAATCCGTTAGTAGGTATCTACTCCACTCGGACAGCGAATCTAGGAATGCTCGATCAACAGTTGCGCTTGCAAACGCTCTATCGGTGAGGTCTATTTATATAATAAACATATTTAAATCAATGACCAAATACAAAGGTTTGAAACCAGTAACAGCAAGTCTCCGGAGTTACACCCACAAAAATCAGTCTTTCTAAGGTTTCGATATTTCGATATTTTTATATTAAAATCATCACATTCGAGTGCATAATGTACAACTGTCGATGTCGAAGAAGTATTACGAAAACAAGTAGCGAAATATTCCCGGGCCTTCACACTGTTCGGACACCATTCACTTAAAAGTTACTGAATAATTTTTAGGTTTTTTAAATTAATATATAGCACTCTATTATGTTCGGTGCGTAAAATAATCCCTGCGTAATCGCACATTTCTACCTAATGTCAGTAATATGTGAATCAAATCATTATGTACGTTATTGTTACTATTGCAATGCTTCAAGATTTATGAACGGCGAAATGAATGCGTCGAGAGACACGTGACTCTGGGTGTATCCGCTCAATCACTTAAAATCTCTCTGCTTACGCCATAAGAACTTGGTTTGACGATATAGTGATAATAATACCAATCATATCCACGCAATCTTAAAACCATTTTTTTCATCTGAAGATAAAGTTGGAATACTTCATGCTTTATTTCGTAACTATACTAAATACGACCAAGCCGCTTGCTAGGTAAGTGCTATATTAAAATATCTATTTAAGAACACTCTATTTTTGGACATAAGCAGTTTCTCAAAAAAAGTCTATACGATTAAATCGGTATGTACTACTAAACTAGAGTCGTAAAATAGTACAAAATGTACTTTTATAGAGCAGCAGTGGAAAGTTTTACTTAAAAAGCAAATTATTGAAAATCTTCTGTGATTGATTACATTTTTAAATACACCGGTCAAATTAAAAATGCACGAGCCTACAATTATGCACATTTTTATAACTTCACTTTAGTTATTAACATTTGAAGCCGGCTCAATTAAATACGGATTAATTCAACTTAATATAGGCATTCTCATTAATGTAATACTGTTGTGTATATCTCATAAATCAAATATAATTACGTAATATTTATACTAATTTCAATATCGGTTTAAATAAACTTGTGAGTATAATTTAAATGTTATTCATGACATTTTTTACAATGTATAATTTTTTAATTTGTTAAAATTATAAAATTGACATATGAAAAAAATATTGCCATTTTAATTGTTAAATATTGTGTAAAAAAATATTATACGTATGTTGCAGCAGAGATTTTTGTAAACATTCCGTTAACACATGTAACTTTATCATTCACCCTTTGTATGCCGTTGTTCAACACGAGTCGAGCCTCCTTTCAGAATGAAGAGGGTTAAAGGCGTAATTCGCTTCGCTGGAAATGCGCGGGATGGTACACTTTACACATCTTACAGAACAATATGGAGTACCCTAAGGTGTTCAGTTTTCGTCAAGTCGTTTCCCTTCTCGGTTACAGCCAGTGAAATTTTAATCTTAAGAAGCACGTAATTTTGTAAGAAGATGAGCGCCAAGATTTGAATCAAAGAGTAGTTTTTCTGTACCACTCGGCCCCTGCCCATAAAATAATATTTATGTTTTCATCTACCTCTGTAAAAGTATCATTTTAATGTTCTAATAAGCACTGATAATGGTTAAGAACTCAACCTCGCACTCCGAGGGAGCTGGGTTCAAATCCATGGCGCGCACCTCTTTACAAAACTTCGTTTTAATAGCAATTTAAATATTACTTGCTAAGGGTGAAGAAAAACATCATGAGGAAATCTTAGAATTTACAAAAATAAAAATCTTAGGTGTGTGAAGTCTGCCAATCCGCACTTAGCCAGTGTGGCAGACTACGATCTTATCCCTCTCAATATGAGAGGAGACCCATAATCCAATAGTGGAATGATAAATGGGTCGATTGTTACAATATTCTACAAAATTTATTCAATTTTATACTAACAAAATACAAATACAAAGTGCTTGGTCTGAGTATCGTCCACCACATCATTGTAGCCGCTTCAATATATGTCTATATAATATATGTCTATATAATATATGTCTATAATATATGTATGAAATATCTATTTACGAGTATTTACGGCAATTATACTACTTAGTGTAACTATAAACAGAAACACCTTAGTGTTGTATGTATTACATGTAATAATACGTTAGGGTCAAAGCACCATATACAGACGTAACGACACCCATATTTGCTTAGAACGTGATAAACTCCACGCAATTACATCTCCAAAGCCAATGTCAATAGAGCCTACAATCCTATGCCACGGAATGACAGTTTGATCAGCTGCGCTGATTACCGTATGCGTTAATGATGACACTTGATAAAACATTTTTTTTACTACACGCGGACGTGAGTCGGTTCTAGAATTTGAAAAAGGAGGCTATTGTTATTAAATACAAACAGCCCATTTCTTATTGTTTATTTTTTATGATGAAACAGTATCAATATAACTGTTCCAATAAAAGTAGCTATCAACTTAAAAAACGTTGTTTTTATGCCAGGAAACATTTTATTCTAGCACAAATGAATCGTTGCGTTATGAGTCAAATTAGAAAGGAGCTAACTATTTCTAAACTATTCTTAAATAGACGCTGTACATACATGAATAATATATTGAAATTATTTATTTTTAGTACAGTTTTAACAAAACCGACCTAATAGTGTTGAAAATACACAATTCCATTATTGGAAATCCATAGACAACGTAAGATCACGCCTGTAATCCCCGAAGGGGTAGGCAGAGGAGTGTAGTACAATTCCACAGTTCACCAGTTACGTTTAAGTTCCATAGAATAGGTGGTGAGTCTATTGCTGTACACCGTGCACAATTCCAGACTCCGAGTCACTACTAAAAATTCTATATGAAAAAAAATCTAATAGTATCCGACTGGGAATTTGAAGCCTGGACTTTTCGATCGACGGTCGCGCTTGCAACCACGCGACCAACGAGGCAGTTGATAGGCATAGATAACACTACAAGCCAATATTACTCACGTCTACTCATGTATTATTAACAGCTAATATTACAGCTCAATATTATAGAAAAATCTACAAGCAGTAGAATTATCACTGACATTGAACATTATACAGCGTACCACAATCATCGAGTGGTACTTGTAACGAAATTATACATCGTACCGAGGCACGCGAGTCACAATTCCATTGTATGCGATTTAAAAAAAAGGGGGACATCTTTTAATTGTCTGTGCAGAAAAAAAAACATGGCGCCTTTTTGCGCGCGAAGGAAATCATTGTCGGACACTTGAGTACTTTCTGATGTCCTTTTATTTTATAAATAATTTAAAATTGTAACAAAAAATTGTGTTAATATTGAATGGTTAAAGTCTGTGTAAATTACTTACCTAAAATTCGATACGATAATTGAATGTAAACCAATAAAAAGCGGTAAAATGCTATAAAATGCACAGGTATTATGATGTAACATAAGAACATATCAGGTGGTCTGACTACCAGAAGAGTTCTATGTCTAGCAGTGGACGTCCAAATGCATGAAATTGTATACTGATTAGAACGCAGACACATTAGTTGTGAGTGGTAATCGAAGCTTCGACCCCGGTAGATCAGTAATTTATCATTAACTACGGGACTAACAACTCTGTTAGAAATAAATAGCGTCCTAAAATAAACTGTTAATAATGGAGATTTTATAAAACCTACATTTATTTGAATTGACGACTGTGAGGTAATGTGAGAAAATAATAAATTTTAATTATTTGCGAAATATTTTATAAGATCACGCAATCCCCATTTTGGACGTTCTTGGGTATTACTATTCAGTTCCTCCAATTTATCGCATGGATTCGAACATAAAATACTATCATGTTTAATTTTTTTCAATAAAAGTATAGAAAAATCACTAAGCGACAATAAGTAGGAATTCCAGAAGTGGCAATAAGCAATTGCGTTTGACAGTAAATCAAAAGCGCGATACGCAACACGAGCCGTTTATCTAAAGTTTCGAAATTAATTCACAATTTAACATACGAATATATTTTTAATAAAACTATACACAATTACAAACTAATTTGTATTCAAAGTACTTCGGATAAGGCGAGTAATTAGCCAGACGGTTAGCATTAAGTTTTAATGGTGTGAAATCGTGGAATATTCATAAAATAACGAAAAATTATAGCTATACATATTAATAGATTAAGTCAATAAAAAATATTTAAGGCTTAATACCTCGACGCGACAGTGGAAATAACGTGCTTTTGGTTTTTATGATAAATTTGAAAAACATTTTAATTCTGAGAATTGATAGGTTCTTCGAACTTCTTTAATTATTACGTATAACAATTGTACATATCACAAAATACACACAAGTTGGCTGTCAAATCATAACATACCGGACGCACTGGTACCACGTGATGTTAATTATGGATAATAATTTCGGTATACCTTTAAACTTAGCTGTCTGTTTACGGATGTACTATGTAGTTAAAAATAAAAGTAAAATTGACATATATTGGCCAAGTTTAACACCACTTTTCAACGTGGGGTCCAAATAAACACCTGTGACTTGGGTCTGAATGGTATACATGGATAGACAAATAATCGTTTCCATGTTACATCGGGACCCTAAGTCCAAATCGTGTCGCAAAACACCATAAACGTTTGACGGCACCATAAAATTACATTATAGCTCACACAGTCATTCATGTTCGTGATACGACCATATCACCGATACACTATATTTTTATATATGTAGTACCTATATTCTAGATATACAGACACCAACACACATATGTGCATGTAACACGAGCACAGATAAATAGGTAGAATGACTTGAATTAATAGAAGGAATATAGGCGAAAAAATGTGACAGTAATGTTGCAGCTGACAGTACTTTATTTCCGTCTGCCCTTTGGGAAGTAGGCGTGGTGTGTTCTAGAAATAAAAAAACTAAATGATTGTGACATATCACACCTAACTGAAAATTTCATACATAGGTTTATTTTGAGGCCGAGAGCTGAAACACTTATTTTAGGAATATCTGTAGGAACTAATCCACTAAAAGGAGCTACTGATTAAATGCTTACCGTTTCACTAAACCTAAGTATTTTAAATGGTAAAACTTAGATGGTACAGGTTTACAAGGTTCCTTTAAGTACGTGTGGTCTATCTCAGAACGTACGTTCGCTTCCTGTTAAGGTAGATTGTGCCGAAAAAGCGGGAAACTGGAAGTGCTTAAATTCAAAAGTTTAATAATAAATTTGACACTCCATCAAAATGTCATAACTGAAGTTGCTAATCTTGTTACTCATAAAGATTATCACCGAATTAGAAACATTAATTAGATTTCATTATACTTCAACAAATTCATTGTGTTATCGGCTTACATCTCATCTTATCGAGTTTATTTACTAAAATGCTGTCAGGACTCGAGCACGGTTGTTTATACTGTCAGGTCAAATCTCGCTTTGAACAGTTACACTAAAACTCCCAAGTACTTTCGTTCCGTCAGTTCTATAGGCTCATTTGCCACCGAATGGTGTCTAAGATGTAATTGTTTAAGGGCATTACGGAGTGGACAGCTCATTGTGGTTACGAATGGCGTGTAACTTATTGCTAACACAAAGTGTCGGGTCAAGGAGGCTTTTCATTGTTCGTTACACCGTTTGGTCGCTCCTCGGCGACACTGGATTACAAAATGTGGCTTAAATATTAACGTATAAATTTTGTTTCTTAATAATAGTTAATATTTTCATCGTCTATATAAGTAAGGAACTTGTGTGAAAGTTCAAATTTTGTTGTAGTTTATTGGATAAAATATTTAGTGAGCTGACAGATCTCGATATGGACCGGCGCGGCCTGCCTACGCACGGCTAAACACCCTTGTCGCGTACGGGATGTAGGATAAGCGGCGCGAAAAGCCGTGCTCAACGATTACCAACCCGCATGCCTAGCGTGAGAATTATAAGCAAAAACCCGTCATGGGAGGCATATGTCCAGCAGTGGACTCAAACTGTTGAAGACGTGTAATTGGATAGTTTGCTTGTCCCTTTATTCAAGATAAGGGATACTTTTACATATTAGCAAAGTTTTGAGTGTTCGCAAACGTGATTTATTGCAAATTCTTTGTTCCTACTGCATTTGTTTAAAAGATTCCAGTTGTTACTATATATTTTTTTAGATTCAGTCAACAGAACCGTCTTCGTATCCATACTTTTAAAATATTTCTAAATAAATAGATTACTTTGAGCTATATTTTTAGAATATTGGTTCAGGTTTTGAGATGTAGGTTTTGATTTTGATTAATGTGTTCTAATATTTTAACAAATGGGAAGTAGATCACTGAAGGTAACCGCTGAGTACAAACATTTCAAATTCGACAGAAAATTAATTATACGTCACGCTGTATCACACGGCATAAGATGTCTGTTGCCCCAGCGTTTTTAACAACGTTACTTTTTAAAACGATACAAAAACACGAACGAGTCCACCCCGGCATTCAGCGGCACAAATGATCGACACTGGTAGTTCTGGGTTCAAGTCCTGTATATGTCATTTTGGTTTTAATTTGACTGTATACATTTGTTTTTGTTGAATTTTGAATAATTTTGTCGCAATAAAAATATATGAATTGAATTGTATACTTTTATAAAATATCTTGAATTAAACTGAGCAGGGTTAATGCGTCAGACGCTGATGAAAAACTATTGCATGAATCATAAGATTATCGAGAAAAAATCATATTAAAACGAAATATTTGCACTGAACGAGACTAGAAATAACGATTGAAATCTTGATAACATAAAGTTATTTGTTGCACAAGTGCAATTTATGACTTTATGTTATCTAGATAATGTCTTGACATTCATACAAATATTTCTACAAGTGCATGTGTAAGCGTATAAACAGATAATAATCCATTAACTAATGTGGCTTTATCGTTGAAAGGAAGAGCCAATGCTGCTAACAGTGATGTCACGTCGCCAACAAGAGTTCTATGAGTCAGGGTAAAAAGAAACATTCAGAGGAAGAAAAAAAAACTTCAAAACGGCAAACAGTCATAACCTACGCAACGAAACGCTAATCAAAGACAAACATGCTACAAAAAGAGAAGAAACCTAAAAAAAGTCAAATAAAACTCACCAAAGTTTGCACGGATATCCCACCCGCAAACAGAATACGATAACTTCGTTTGAACAAGCCGATGCCGATTCCGACACTATTACTGAAAAAGCGTTAACCCCTTCAAGAGCGTACAGCTGGAGACGTCCGCAGTAATCGACGTCCCCAACGTGACTGACTTACGAGGCGGCGCCTGCGCTAACTGAACTACACGATACACGCTAGCACGCACACGAGCATGTGTGTATGTGCGTACGTTGAACAAAACCTTCATGAAAATGCAACGCGTTCGACACGAAGCGGTGCGAGATACGATCGGTGTCAGAGTTCAAAATTTGAATTCGTTCGAAATTTGAATTCTAACAAAAAAACTTCCTCCGTGCTTACTGTTGTCTATTTGCATTTGTAAAGGATGTGTTAAGACTCATTGTATTGTTATAAAAATAATCGTGTTATAGATTATATTCATAAACTAACAAACCTTTGTTATGTTAAACGCAACTGCGCAACTGAAGATATGACTTGAGCGTCCACGTGAATCAGCTACCTAATTCTCGATTCAGTAAGAACTTCCTGTCATACGATATTCACTGAACAAAGAACTGAACTGAACTGAACTCCACCTCTGGTTCAATGGTTATGGTACAAGATATTTCACAACCACTTGCCTGAAAGAGCTCTGCACCAAATATATGCTGATATCCTCTTTAGATAAAACATTTAATTATTACTCGAAGCAGAAATGTGTTTGGTGATTTTTATTATTATTATATCCATCAGACGCATCACGTCCGTTACGGGATAAGCAGAGGACACAGTGGTTTTGTGATTTTAATTTTTATAAAAAACATCTATTTGTTAATCCTATTCACTAGAAATTCCTACACACCACTTTGTTTTTTGAGCGTTTCATTCCTAACTCTACCGGCTATAACCACTTTACTGGTACGTCGTATTGTTAGCAAAAGATATGAAGTAAGTTTCGCAAGAATATAGCCAATGCAAGTTTCAGTCTCTGCCTACCTCTATGAGAAATAGGCATGACTATAGCTTATATTTGTACAACACGTGTAGTGAAAGGAGTGTAGGCATGATGTTTTCATAAGAAACTCTGGAGCTAATAGTTTTAGTAGGTACTTCAAAGATTTTATTTTCCAATTGAATTATTTTTCCTTGTATTGGATAAATAGTAATAATTATCAATATTACTTAACATCACGACTGCGTTCCTGGAAGGGGTAGAAAAAGAAGTGTAGAATACTTTCACGATTCATCAGATCGGCAGTCGCGCATGAGACCATTCAACTTATACTCTAATAAATATTTATATATCTATTATGAACCCGCTTTGTGTACCCTTATGACATCACCGAGAAGTATGCAATTATTAATTTTATTTGAGTCAATCACGGTTTAAACTGACCTCAACTAACAATTAGAAGACCCGGCGAGAAACTTAGAGGACTTGTCCTCTTTTCGCCTACTTTGTTTGCTTTTTATTATGATCTCTCATATTATATCATAATGGCGTACCGCTACGAGTAAGGAGTCCTCAGGCTTGCGAGATAGGCATAGAGCCACGACTGATCAACATTTCCATCCTCACAGACCTGCCGTGCCTCTTCTACATTCGTCTCTCTCTTCTCTTCACTTACGCCGGTTTCGGGGATTATGTTAATTATGCCATATAATCAGTTACAAAATTCTATTTAAAAAAAATATCGTATGACGACAAAACGCTCATACAAAAATAATGATTGTAATACACTGTCTATTTTGAGTGCTGCCTCCTTTAGTAATAACGTATGTACGAAAAATAAGGATCGAAACACACTTTTTAATTAAGCGTTGTCTCCTTCAATACAATTGCGTATATAATACACTACTAGAGGTCACAAGTCCGATGATCGTAGCCACGATGTAATTAAGTAAGAAAAAAAAACGTCTGCGAAATTACCAAAGATTTAGGTAATGCAGGCAAACAAAAAAAAAACGTAAATGAATTTCCGTCGTCCCTGAACTCAAAAATTACTCAGACGTTCAATTTTGAATTTTTGATATTGGTGTTAATTACATAATTAAGTTGTTGTTATTATTATTATTAGAGAGAAGTCTCCGATAGCGGCGTGCGTTTATGCGTTATTTCCATCATACAATAAGGGGTGAGTCTATTGCCGTACACCAGGCACTAAACCACACTTCGAGCCACTTGGAATTTCCACTTAGAGTAACCCAATAGCGCCCGAAGTGGGAAAGAAACCCAGAACATCTGGCTAGGCAGTCCTTTAGCCGGTACGAAAACTAACCTCCACAAATTATACATTCCATATACAATTCGTCGGACGATAAAAACATATACAAGAAATAAATTGGATGTTGACTGTACATAACGTTAGCTAGTGCAGTGCGGATCATTGGATCTACATGCGACATGGATCGAAGATATATTTAATATTGTAATATAACAAGCCATAGAAACTTCTAAACCATACATCATAAGAACATAACCGACAGCAGTCAAAACAAGTATAAAAATGAATAGAACTCTAAAGAATAAATCTCTAATTAAGTTTAAAAATATCACCACATTCAAAAACCCTCATTAATATGAATATCTTACATATTTTCCTACTTCTTCTGCAGGGAACTTCAATACTTGTATGTCTTAAACGAATACTCTCTTTACATAGCGCATGCTAACTCGTCGAACGTACAGCAGTTACCTACCGCCACGGTGAACATACAGCGCCCCGACGCCACGTAGTCGTGTGCGAAAATATCATTGTGTGCACACACTAACAGCACATGTACATTATACACTATGCTATATATTTATGTATATATAGTTCCAATACAAACTGTTTTCACTAGAAATGAGATTTTCTTACGTGTCCGCTATTTCTCTCCATACAACTAAATACGTAATACCTACATTCATAAGGAGATACGTTTCAACCCATACACATTGGCTTCAGATTATCGAGTAGTACGTGCGTTGTGATACGCTTTATGACTAAGAATCTACTCTATCATATCATGGATCATTTAATACGAGGGTTTTTAGACAAGATGCTCATAGGATGATTTAAAAATTGTTTAAGACTTAAACACGATTTCGAAATATTGTTGAGACGCTTCATATGACAAAAATGCTCGTCGACATATTCCAATGTTGTCGTAAAAAACCGCGAATGTTATCGAATATTATGTTCGATAAACCTCATCATAGAACTACGTGCAACCAACCAAAAAAACATTTGTTCTACATACAGGTCACATATCACTGCTCGATATGAATAAATAGTCAATAACTCTGTGCACACGTAGACAGCGAAGGCGGTGAGACGGAGGCGGGGCGGCGACAGTAGCGGGGCGGTGGCGAGCTGGAGGCGGTTTTTATTAATATACCGACACGCCAGGCCCCATAGGAGGTAGGCAAAGAGCACAAAATACCGAATATCTTGATATTCGGTTTTTTATGTCGTTCAAACTAGTACGGGACATTGGATAAACGATTGGGCAATAAATAGGCAAAAGCTGCCTAGCCTGTGCATCTGCACAAACTGGACCTAATAACGCCCAAAGTTATATAATATCAAATAACTAATTTATCGATAGGAGGTACCCTACTGATGGACTCTAAGTAAAACCAACTGTAACAGCACGGCAAGTCTCCAAATGAAGAGTTAGCAATAGACATTTCACAGATTATAAATACTGACTTTGACCACTTGGTAAGAATAGATATACATTTTTATAATACTATAAAAGTAAAAGAAAATCAAACTCACATACCTGAAAGCCTATTTCAGCTGGAGTGCACGACGAAACAAAGCGGCATATAGCTTATCGGTAGCTTTTATACCGTGACTTATCTGCCACCCTCTTGGTCAGCGATCAATACATTTATCTAACGAGCGCGACCTGGTTGGCCGCAAGCGTGCTCACTTATTGCTTTTATATTTTATATATATTATTATTATACCGTCACGCCAGATCAATCACGGCATAGACAGAGAACACCGCCAAAAATATCTGCTAACTTGCAAAACCTCAAGTACTTTTATTATACATTTATCACTTTCTTAATACATGCACGTCTATTACTGAAAATTCTGACTCCCCGTCGGCTGGTACTTTTTTTAATTTATAATAACCATCGTACGTATACTAGATACTTATGCAACAACAACAGCATTCAGTTCTATATAATGTGACCAATAAACGATTCCAACCCGATTAGAGCGATAAAGAAATAAAATAAAATTGTATATGAATATCTTGGCTCTGACAAATAGTTTCCCAATTAATAATAGTTTGAAGACGCTATACGAGACGTTATACGCTCGTAGTTACACAACGGTGAAAGAAAACATCGAGATTAAAACTTTAAATTTTACAGCTCTACATCATGTTTTCAAAGGCATTTGAAATTTGTAACTCTCTCATTCTGATAGGATACGCAAGTGGAACAATAACATATGTATAATATGCAATTACAACCGTCAGTGGAACGTACGCAGTACTTTACTCCTCTGCCTACACCCTTCCGGGTAATACGGGGTTGAAACATAACATTGATCGATTCACCTTTAATTTGTGCTGGTTATAATACGTTGTTTTAAGGCGAAGTTAATTATTGGTATTCACTGCATAATAAAGCAATGCTTGAATTACCTAAGATCAGCCCCGACGGCACAGGAAACACTAAAAGTTAATTTTTTCCATGGTATTATTTTGAAATCGGTCGGAAGTCGTTCGGTCACGTTGGCCGACGCTCAAAGGTCTGCGCTCTGACCCGCGGGGACCGGCAAATGACGTTTAATTTTACTTTTAGGCGTGATTTACTTGATTTTAAATGAGGGTCTACAACGATATCCGGATGTGAAATGTAATAATGAAACTATGTAGATAAATTAGTAAAAACCTTTCCAAGAAACGAGCATCTTTATTTAATTTATGGAAAAAAAATGGTCTCTGAATTTAAAATTATTCCTGATTTTGAATAGTTTCGACAGACTACCTCGTTGGTCGAGCGGTTGCAAGCGCGACTGTCGATCAGGAGTTCCTAGGTTCAAATCACGGGTGGAGTGCCATTGATATTTTCTAATTTAGAATTTCTAGTAGTGACTCGGAGTATGAAATTGTGGCCGGTGTATGGCAATAGGCTCACCACCTATTCCATGGGACTTA
>DWME01003590.1:0-17897 GCA_018244795.1 Parelbella ahira ahira
TGGCAGACTATGGCCTTAACCCTCTCAATATGAGAGGAGACCCATATTCCAACAGTGGAATGACAAATGGGTCGATTGTTATTATTTATTATTATTATCACTTTTATTTCAAGAATAACCTGATATAATATATTCCCTAGGTTATGGGTAACATGGATATAGAAAATGCAAGCCCACAAGTATTCATAGTTTCGATTTTACGGACAGTCCGAGTCGTAGACAGACTGCAACTCACTCTCACCTTAATATGATCTACAAAAGCAACAAACACAATGCATAGTGCTACATAAATAAATCAAGCCAAACCCGGGACAGGGGTTTAATTGATCAACTTCTATTTAATACTTTTAACCATCTCATTCTCCAGGTTTCGACTCGGACTTCAGATATCCTGGGAATTTACTTCTCAAGAGCAGAACACTGTTCGAAGGCAGCAGGGATTACGTTAGCGGAACGACAGGTATTGAAAAGTTGCTCAGACGCTGGCCAAACTTTCAACACGACCCATCATCCTTTGTTGTCGATGTTGTTTTTCATACCGTAAGTACATTCTCCTCGCTTGTAAGGTTACATAATAAAATGTTAAATTAAACTGGATCTGTTGTTGGTTTTCTATAAAAGATATAAGTTTTGAATATCTGCTGATAGCTACAAGATATATTTACTGATACCTATATTGTCACTATAGTTTTAATACTAGGAAAGGCATGTTAAGTGGACTCTTAAGAGTTTTATAATTGACCAATAGCAGTCGATAAGCTAAAGCAGCAATGACTACTTCGGAAACAAAATGTTCACGCATAGATGAATAGGCAGTTTCTAGGCAAGCGTGCTACGTCGCAGGTTATATCTCGCTTTCCATCACGTGAGTGTGCAGTCAAACGCGAGCCTATTGCTAAACAAAAATTGTGACTTCTCAGTTCTGTTTTGACAAACATGTATAAAATGAATGTGATAAAGCTGCACTTGAGGGATGGGGGCTTTATTTCTCATACTACTGGGATAATTTCTGATAATTAATACTGGCAAGGTATGCACCTCATAATTATAGAGTCATTCACCCAGGAAACATCAACGGTTATCCGCGTGAACGGCGTGTTGAAATTACTAGCGGATTCCCTCGCGGAGAACGAACAGCTCCTGGCGTTTTCTAGAACAATACACTTGTATTCTACCAATACTGTGGAGTACAAAATTAAAAATGAAATGATATACTGGGACGCGCCCACCGAGGAGCATATTAAAACCGCTTTTACCAGGACCGCGGTAAGTTTTATTTATTTATTCTTTTATTTTATGAAACCATCTGAAATGTAAGTAAATATATAGATACGAATTATTTTAAAGGACTTAAGGTATCCCAAAATCGTTATATGTAGGTATTAGTCGAGTTTCTGCATTCTAAATGTAGGGTGATCACATTAGAACATTATGACATTGTAGAACATATTATTCTTATTACAAGTTATTTTACCAAACGAAATAATAATAATACATTACGGATAATCGAACAGTTCAATTATTGAAAACCTTTGGTATCTTCAATTTGTTTTAATTGCATCAGAGGCAAATAATTCATCCCTTATTTGATGTTATGAGAAAAAGTCCGATATGGGTTTACTAGTAGTTGAAGGCCTAGTATTAACCTATATGTAGCTACTAACTCAACGTTGGGTAGTCAAAAGAGATTCATGCCTCCATTCTTCCTGGAATGAGAGTGCACATTGTTTCTACTCCGTATTGTTTATTTACTGCTTCACTGACTCCTTAGTCTAGTGCGTTAGTGAATCTATCTCCTGTGCCGAAAGTCGTACGTTTCGTAACCCGAACAAATATTTATATTAGTACATTTTTTTGTTCTGTCTGTGTGGAAAAAGAAAACATATAAATATATATTTATGTGTAATTTATTAGCTATATAATTACCATAATACGGGCTCTGCGTTCTTCGAAATCAGATAGTCGTATGTGGAAATATCACAAGATTTATTTTTCGTTACAATGTCATTGCAACCCTGCACAGAAATAGTGTGTCTCATCAATATTCACACTATACATCACGCAAAGAATTAGATAACCGTATGGAAATCTCGACAAGTAGTAATAGCCTAGTGGTTAAGAATTTAGCTTCTCACTCCGGGGGTGCTGGCTTCAAATCCATGTCGCGCACCTCTTTACGAACCTGCATTTTAAGTTTAAATATCACTTGCTAACGGTGAAGGAAAACATTGTGAGGAAACCTGCACACCATACAATTTATAAAAAAATTCGAGGGTGTGTGAAGTCTGTCCATCCGCACTTGGCCAGCGTGGCAGACTATGGCCTCAACCGTCTCAATAATAAATTGATCAATTTACGGAAATCTCGGTAAATTATTGAAGTTAGATAAGTTCTGGAATCTGTTAGACTACACAATTTACTTCGTAATCCAGGCCGGTGGGTGTGAGGATAACGTGGAGGCAGAAGCTACCGGATCCTATAGAGGCAATAGATTACGCACGACCAAGCACCAAGGAATGTCCAATGAGTACGAGAAGACTCCCCAAGATATTTAAGATGGCGAGATGTTATATAAACTTGAGACACATTTTGAATATTCCTCTATGATATATCACATAGTGATTTATACTAGCACAATCAAGGCTTAGACTGGTCAGGATTTCATAAAATATTTAAATATTATATGGAATGAAATAAAACTAAAAATATTTAGTTTCTATTGAACATTATTGTGATGTCAATTTTAACAATAGTAAAGCACATGGTACATTTGTGATATTTACAAACGTCAATCATACGGGTTAATTCGTTTTGGTTTCTTAACTGTCAAAATGTTTTCAAGCTATGATCAACTAACATTTTTATGGCTGTCAAATTAAACTTTGTTTGGATTCACTATACTTGTACACTGCATACTCTACAGTTGGATAATAATAATAATAATTATAACTGCATGCTATACAGTTGGAATACTATAATAATGGTAAAAGGCTAATATATGAAACGTATATGTTAAGGGTTATGATATACGTCACAAAACAATCAACTATTAATAAGTCATAATGGCGATTAAGTCAACACTGTTTCCGAATATTCTAAATTTACAAAAAAAATGCAAAATCGAAATGAAAAATATTTATTTTGATGCTGAATTATTTTCCTGTGCAATTATCAATTACGTAATTTAATTAATGAGATTTTCTACCCATGATTCACTGGTATAATATAATTAAGTGTATTTCAAATTAAAATTATTCTCTATTAACATAATTTCATAGGATTTCTACCCTCAATTGAAGTTGTGTCAATGGATCTGTTATCATGTGTACTAAAATGTTTAAAAGTTGTTACATGTTATGGTATTCATAATAATCTGACTAATTATATGTTATCTATTGGAGACTAACCTTTTTTTTAGTACACAATACTGAACAACAAGTATTCTACCACATTTATTACATAGAAAACAGGTTCAATATACATGTATGATTCTAAAAGTTAAAACAGTGGATATCTTACAATATCAGTCAAAAAATATTCAATTATTCATAGAAGATTGCTCAAGCTATGAATTAAAAATTAAGGCCACTTATCTTTACACAGCTCTGAAATACAAACAGTTTTTATTTCAATACAACATAAAATATGAAAACAGCTTCAAAGAATATGTTGGCACTATATATATAAATTTTACTCGCTTAAAAACATACAAATGGAAAGAAACTATGCTACCAAGTCTGTATTACCCACTGTTCAAATGATTTTCATACTGTATCCATAGATTCCTCATTTGTCAGTTCCGTCTCCATTTCCATATCCTTTTCATCAAGCCCTCCTGCATATTTCAATCGCAACTTTTCATAATGTTGTTGCTCCTTTGATGAAACTGATGGCTTGCACTTAGTAATTGCCATTCGGAAGTCTTCAAATGTAACAAATATATCTCCTACTAGAGTGCCATTCGATATGTGATTTGTTAAAGTATTTGTTGCAGCTGCTCTCACTAGTCCAAAAAGATCTGCTCCTGTATAGCCCTCTGTTAACTCTGCAATCACTTGCAAATCTACATCAGGGCCTAATTTGGGCCTTGTACCACCTTTAGTTAGTTTCTGCAGGATGTCAAATCTGTCATCCCTGGCAGGCATTCCGACATACATTACTCGGTCCAAACGACCTGGCCGCAATACAGCAGGATCTATTATATCTGGTCGATTTGAAGCTGCCAGTACAAATACTCCTTCACGACTTTCTATACCATCCATTTCTGTCAGCAACTGGTTAACAACCCTTGCTGCTCCATTGTTATCATGTGAGCTACGTCTTGGGCAGAGTGCATCAAACTCATCAAAGAAAATAACGCAGGGGGCTGAATTTCGAGCTCGCCTGAAACATGTCCTTACTGCTCTCTCACTTTCACCAACATACATATTTAAAAGCTCTGGTCCTTTAACAGATATGAAGTTAACACCAGCCTCATTGGCAACAGCTTTGGCTAATAAAGTCTTACCACAGCCTGGTGGTCCACATAGGAGAACTCCACTTGGAGCGGATAACCCAAGCATCTTGAGTTGTTCAGGATATTTCACAGGTGCTAAAACTGCCAACTGTAGATCTTTACGAACTTGACAAAGTGAGCCAACATCATCCCATGTTACATCTGGAACTGTCACTATACCTTCTCGTACAGCACATGGTTTGGTTGTTTTAAGAGCTTTAATAAAGTCCTCTTGCTTTACTGAGAGGCCACTTAACTCTTCAGTTGTATATGGTAGATTATCTTCTAATAAATGCAATACCTCATCCACTGGATCTATCTGCTTATTATTCAGTTCAACATTTATATTTACTACTTCTTCAACTATAGGATTTTCATTGTTCTGTCCTTGTATCGGAGTCTCTGTGCTGGTTTGTGGATCTGTTGAGGTGGTCTCTGTGGCAGCATCACCAGCCTCTTTTGGAGTTTCTTCACCTTCCTTTTCACCATTAGGTACAACATTTTCTTTGTCATTGGTTTGAGGTGGCTTCTCAGGAACAATAATCACATTCTCAACTTGTGTTAGTGCTTGAAGCTCAGTAAATATTCTCTTTATAGCATATGTACTTGCTTTATTCACAAGAGCCAATAAATCTGCACCAACAAATCCAGGAGTTATCTGGGCTAGTGCGCCCATATCTACATCATCACTCAGAGTAAGCTTTTTACAAAGTATTGATAATATCTCCTTCCTGGCTTTTAAAGATGGTATACCAAGAGCAATTTCCTGTTCTAGGCGTCCTGCACGCCTCAAAGCGGGATCCAACGCATCAGCATTGTTGGTAGCCGCTAGAATAAGAACAGACACACTACTGTCACTCAAACTATCTAAGCTTGCCAACAGCTGTGCTACCATACGCTTCTCCATATCTTTCTGAGCATGGATTCTATTGCCACATACAGCATCAATTTCATCTATAAACAAGATGCAAGGTGCTACTGATATAGCCCGTTCAAATAAGTCCCTAATCCTTTCCTCAGATTCTCCTGAAACTCCACCAACTAACTCTGTGCCTGAAACCGCTAAAAGGGGAAGCTGAAGTTTTCCAGCAATAGCATGTGCTAATAAAGTTTTTCCGGTACCAGGTGGTCCATGTAGCAATGCTCCCCTAGGGCATTTCATACCCAACTCAGCATAAACTTCTGGGTGTTTCATATGCAAAACAAGATCGCATACTTGTGTTATTATGTCAGATAAGCCACCTACATCCTCAAAACTAACCTTAGCTTTCTTAGGGGCGCCAATTTCAATTTTTTTTTTAATAATTATTGGCATTTTATTTGTATCAGGCTTTTTCTTTTTCTCAGGGATGTGTTGGTTTTGTTTTGGTTTCGCTGGTTCTATAGGTGTACTGTTGGCGTTCCGGTTCGGTATATGTGGGGTTATTGTTATTTGGTCGTTGATTTTTGGGAGTTTGGGCGCGGCACTGCCATCTTCATCACTGCTAATTATATCAATTGGTTCACCAGACTTGTCAGTCGGGCGGCGAGCAGCCGCTGGTCGTTTCTTATCTTGCATTTTGTACATCGCGAGCAAACGATCGTTTAACGCGCTGTTGTTTTCATCTAACATTTCCAAGTCCGACTCCTCTTCAGAACCATCCGAAGTAGACGCGCCGTCAAGTCCGTAGCTCTGCAACACCACCTTGTAAGCACTCTCGACCAACTGACAGAAAGCACTATCGCTCCTGTTGTTGTATTCCCGATAGCGCTCTTTGAGAGAACGCGCCATTTGGCTGACATCGACAAACGTCTTGTCGACGTTCTCCGCGAGATAATTTTTCACACGCGAGACGATGACCGGATCGTTTATAGTTTTTTGACGAGTCTGGTGTTGTTTCTTCATATTTGCGTAATTTGTCGTCTATTCGTACCTCGAAAAACTTTCTGCCTTCGTCGCAAATCGTAATGTTTGACAGCGGCGTCGCCGACCTAACGAATCAATGGAATCGTTTGTTTTCTTTAGTTCATTCGTATTCGTGACTTAAGCATATTCTTTCATTCAGCCAAGATTTACTTTAATGTTTATTGTTTGTATTTAAATTTTGCTTTGTAAATAATGTACTATTAAATCGTTCTTAATTATTTCAGGTTCTAAGAAAGCCACTTAATTTTAAATTTGAATCACCTCCAGATGATGAAAGTAAAAAAAGACTTATTCAGATTTTAGAGGACATTACAGAAATGGACGAAGAACTGAGTGAAAGGTAATTTTACTACAAATTAATTAAAATCAAAGTATGTACATAAATCTATATGATAACACAGTATTGCATTATGTAAATATATAGTATCCTCAAATGATAATAAGTTTTGTTATCTTTGCAGATGTCTCAAGTTAAAAGATTGGGATCTCAAGGAAGCACTTGATTACTTTATGATTCTTTTTAAGGAAGATAACGTAAAATCTTTAATGAATTCAACAGAATCTAGTAGTTGAAGTGAATAAGCAACATTGCATAGCTGTAATGTCAAATATGTTAAAACATGTTGCTGAATAATTATAATGGATTAAGCAGTAGACGTGCTGCAGTAGTAGTAGTTTGTTTTAATTTTATTTTTCAAATCATGTAACAAAATAAGAAATATTTAGTCAACTAGTCATGGTTCATATTTTTATTTTTTCCTATCATGTCGACACATGGGATAGACAAACAATTGGGAATTAGGGAAATATAACTTGTGCAAGTTGTTTTTATTGGCACTTTATGGATAATACTCGGTTATCACCGTATAATAGAACAGTAACAATTTCAATTTGCAGGATCTCTTAACATTAAAAGAAATATAAATACACATTAAATTTTATTGTTTACCCTTTGTTCACATGCAATTGTTTATTACAAAATGAACAAGATTTATAACATCAGAAATTTTTTCTTCACTTATAAAAAACTGTTCTGCAACAGACAAAAATTACTTTCTTGTCCAAAAAATTATTTTATACAATCATTTCAAGATGTGTAGCATACTCTATTGTTTGGACTGCTAACTCTTCGGATGGCAGGATGTCGGAAGCTGCAGAGCTGGCCACTTGAGCAGTGTTGAAGTGGTAGCAGTTGTCCCCACCAAGGTTCCAGTTACGCTGCAATATTTTTAACACAATTTTGATTAAGATTGAAATTGAAATATGTTTAATTTGGTTAAGACCGAGGCACTTGCAATAGTAAATTATGTTCTAAATTGCTAGGGATCAGAAAGTGACATCAATTGACACAGCACAATGAAAAACTAGTATAAAATTCCCTTTTCATATTTTTTTCTTCCTTAATAAATATTAGGTTTTTTTTTAAAATCATACTATGTATTTACAAAATATTATCTAAGAGTAATACTAACTTAGCTAAAGTTACTACTTTCATAAGGTATAGGTGGAAATTGCTTCTTTAACCTATTACTTTACTTATCCGATAATTTTTAGTAGACCATTTTAAACAGATTACACATTTTTATATGACCACCAACAACGAGAGTGAGGTATACATTTATATTACCTGTTTCCCATACTCCAAGACTGCCTGCTGTGATGTTAAATTTAGTCGACGCGCCACTTCAGAGCATGGTATGCTCTGATACGCCTTCTCAATACAAGCGGCTATCTCCCCTCTCACTGTGTCCAGAAGGGTATCCATGAACAAGGTGTAACTTTCGGCAGGGACATTATCCTGGAAATGAATAACCATACAAATCTCTGTTCTTTTATATACCAATAATAGAAACACAGGTATCAAGTAATATTAATAATAATTCAATTAATGAACTGTTACAATATTTTATGTGAAACTATCAGTTCATATAAATGTGTACACATAACTCCTTAACTAGCTGGTGATGAATCTGTGAATTAATCAATTAACATTACCAGCTCTTGGTTTGTGGACTTCAAATGGGTTTTATTTAAGTTTTTGGGACATTCAATCCCATTTGTGATTTTCTGATTACAGTTTTAATATCTTACAGTTTTAATATCTGACACATGCAATTTGATAATCAATATTTGTCTCACTCTTAGTACCCTCGTTTAATTAACTGACACTTAATTAACAATCCTATTAACACATAATTACAATTTTATAAATTATTCTTCAACAATAACACTAACGAAAATGATATTCTAATAATTCCTACTCTCAATTTTTTTTTTTTTTTTAATATTTTACTATCTTCAAATATATAATAACGAAAGCAATAAATATTACCTTAGCTAAAAATATTTTATTGTAACTCCCCTCCATGAGGTATTGTTCCAGAGCTAGTGGGTGTCTCACATATGGGTCAGCTCTGATCACATCTACAGAAAGACGTTCTAGCTCAGTGTGGAACTCCGCTACTCTATTCTGGGAGAGGAGGAACAGCAGGTTGAGACCGAGCAGCTGATACATAAATGCTGATTCTGGTAGATGATCTCTGAAAAGACAATAATGTGATAATAATTATTATTCTAGACACCAGTGCAGTCTATTCTGTAGTAGTAAATATCATGACCAATTGTGCAGCATATACTTTTTTTTCCACTTCCCCATCTGGCAGTGTTGCAGGCAAAGTGTAGTACAGCAATTATAATAAAACTTACTTATAATCAAAGTAGTAGCACTTCAACTGGGACATATATCTCTCAAAAGCTTTCACATCTTTAACAGCAACAGCCCACTGAGCGCCAATCTCCAGAACATCTCTCGCGAGTATCAACTCCTTTTGATTTGCGACTGCATTATTGCTCGGTAGGAATGTCAGTTGGGTTAATGCTACCTGTAAACCAAGAGGCATATATTAATTAGTAAAGTATTAAAGAGAAAGTTTACTACCATAGCTTGCTAATACTAAATTTGTGATCAGAGATGATGGTTACATATAGAATGGAGAACAAAGATACAGACTGGTACTCCAAACTTATACATTATATATATCATAAATCTGGATCATACTTTTAGTACTTATGGCATGAACTCACTGGGAATACCTCACAGCCTATTCTGCAAAATGCAAGTCACCAATCTTGTGATTACTGAACGGGGCAAAAGATTAAATTAAATAAGTAATTGACTTAGCTGAATTATCAAATACAATAATAAGCTACGTTAAGTACAATACATTATAACAAATGAGACTTATTAGACCAAGGATCTGAACAAATTTATAAGCCATTATTTGGTTCCATGTGAGCAAATGAACAAAGTAACTATTTAACAATATAGAGTTACTGACACAAAGAGTAAATAATATTAAATCTTTTTCGTTTCGTGCACAACAATTTGACGAGTCATCATCACTCACCTTTATTTTGTTAAGAAGCTCACCACATTTATCTAATTTACGTGGTTTTTTAGCCCATTCTACTTTAAGATTTTGATATAGCGAAGCAACGTCTTTGACTGAAGTCATTTTATTACAAAAATATTGTTTTCAATCGATTTGTTAGACTTAGCACCACTTATTTTCTTTTTTATTGCAGCGTTACTAGACAGTAGACACAGATACAATTTTGACAGCTTGTAAATTAAATTGACAGATAAGACAGAGTTTCGGTATTTTACTTTTCAGCAATTATCACCATCAAGGTAATGATCGATCCAATTCTGTTTTATTAAAGTTTCCATATAGTCGAATCAATGTAATAATTTTACATGGCTTCTTTTACATAAAAAATACTAGTAAGATATTCGATTCAAAGATATGATTACATTAGTTGTTAGAGAACATTTGGTAATGAATTTCAGAAGGAATTTCGGTAGAAGATTTTCACATTAGTTACAATTTACAGTTTATCTAACATAACATAAAAAAAACTAATACGATCAGAAAGAAAAAAGTCTGTACAATTATTTTTATAAAACAAAGCTTGTCCATATCCTTTACCTCAGCACTAAAATCTCGTCTATTTATTTACAATATTACTCTAACTACAGCGTTTTTTTTTTATTTTGAGAAAATGTGAATGAATACAGTTGATTTAATGCAGATTGTTTGTCTATGGTATTAATTAATATGCAAAATCCGTATGCCTTTCATGTGTATTACAAGTTTAATATTTATTTTTATCATCTTTATGTTAAAAGAAAGAGATTTACAGGATCTGATTGACTACGATTAATGTGGCTCAACATTTGCATCTTATTATTTTGTAACTATTAAAAAAAATTGACCAAAAAAAAAAGTGCAAGAGCGTTGATCCAAACATTTTGCAAGTAACTTGCAATATTTAAAAACTTGATCTCTAGTCTAACACATTAATTGCCTCTATGTCTAATCACACAGTACATGTTGAGTGATTCTAAATATTTTCCTTTGTTCTCTTTTGCCAAACAGAATTAAATAGGTAAATGATGTACACATGTTATCTATTTTTTACCTGCGTGACAAAAGGCGTTTAATGTAATCACATTTTTTGTATAAAAAATATAGAAGCTTCTTTAAAAATTATGTTATTGCTTTAGTTATCAAGAATATCTACATAAATTTCAATGGATTGTATCTCAATTAATGACTTTTGTGTTGCTAGAGTGAAAATAGGGAAAACAAATGTCAAATGTAAATAACTGTCAATTTTCACTAGTAAAATTTTTGCGATGGGAGTTGGGTGGTGAAAATCGGTTCCTTTTAATTTTAAATAATGTACACTAACCTGGTGTTAAGTAATTGTAATGGCGATAAGAAGATCTTATTCAAAATGAAATAGAATGAGTTTTCAGAATGAGTTCCCCGTCCGCGGTTGTATGCCGAGAGATTTTTGATGAAAACAGTCAGCCATCAGCAGAAGGTCCGTATTGTTTGTATTTCATATTTTATGATTTATTAATTTGCGTTTTCATATCTTTTTATAGGGCACAATGAAGAATGATATAAATAATAGGTTTATTTTAGCTTTTTAGTTATATCGTCTTATCAACACCAAATTTTTTATTCAAGTATTTATATTTGCTGTTGCATATTATTTAATAAAATTCACCGCTTAATTTAATCTTCAATTAGAATAACAATACAAAATACAAGGAAAATTATCGCGAAATATGTCGAAATATTCCTTTTAAGTCTCTTTTTAAATTTATTAAATTATTTTAACTATAGCTGTATAGTTCATATTATTCTTTATATATCTATTTGTATATTCCTCTGCTATGTAAAAATTTAAAAAATGTCTACATTTTACTTGTTAATAAATTGAAAAAATAGACATGTATTAACACTAATATGATCAACTCTCTCTATTATAATACATATGTAAATGTATATTACCAGTCAAAAGTTTGAAATCAAATTTCATTCAATTTAATTCAACACTTTGTGAGGATTTATACACATAACTATATATTTTATACCAGTGATACATGTCTTCTAGGATGGCCTGACTAGTTTTGGACCTATACACAACCCTTTACGGCCTCCCGCTGACTGTTGAGAGATCAATCTCCATGGCGACCTTACTACTTTCATTGGGAGCTCATGTAAAAGCACCTTGTATAAGTCTGAAACTAGTTCAGCCATTTCGAAAACCATATGTGAGTTATGCTGGTACATAATTATATAATCATGTTGAAATAAACACCCTAATTAAAATATATGTACAGTAACTTAGTGTTTAGTTAATTTTTGATGATTGTAAATACTGAAATATCTACACTTATCAAAATTTTAAAAGAAAGTTGTGAAGCAAGTGTCCAACTGATTTTTTATCACCCCACTTTTTTATAAATAACTTTTTACCAATCTTGGAAAAACACATACAAGCAATCCATTTTTATAGTGTTTTGTTAGATGTTTCTGGTAAAGCCATCCTCATTTTTCTTTATGTGAAGATCTGTGCTATTCACAAATATTTGTATCCAGGTCTTCTCACAAAAGATTTTTGGTCAATGGACTGTTGTTTGTTGAGTGACTTTTGTATAATTTTGAGCTGTGCTTCGAATCATTAACATGTTGAAACTTTAATATAATGTCAATTAAATTTAGTCAGGGAGGATAATTTTCTTTAAAATAACTATGTATTGTTCTATCCTC
Source organism: Parelbella ahira ahira (assembly GCA_018244795.1). NCBI lineage: Eukaryota > Metazoa > Arthropoda > Insecta > Lepidoptera > Hesperiidae > Parelbella > Parelbella ahira. Next base: position 12,530 of record DWME01003590.1, read on the forward strand.
ATAACTCCTTTAATTCACAATGTTTCTACAGTTACATGAGCACAGAGATAACTTCAGTTCTAGATAGCGCCACTACAATGTTTAATGGTTAGAGACTATACGATCTGAGATCATTTTTTGTTGTGTATGACACTAGATAAAAGTTCTTCTTTATGAACTGAATTAGTCAAATTTCAATTGTCAATTATCATTCTGCTCTAAATGAGTGGTGGAATTCATCTCATTTGTCTTCCCACAACATAAGATCACACCAATATTTCCTCGCAAGGGGTAGGTAGAAAAGGGTTTTACACTCTCACAAGTCACCAGATAATTTGCACATGTTACACATTCACACACTCACTCTCTATTCCATGATGATCATGGAGTAGGGAGTGAGTGAGTCTATTGCCATAAATTGGGTACAAATATAAACTGCACTATTATTGAAAAGTTCAGGTTAGAAACTTGGATATTCAATTCAGGACCTCTTAAATAGCAGTTGTGCTTGTGTCCAGTTAACCAATGAAGTGATTAATTTATCTCCAAAAATTTGGAATTCCAAAGCATTCAAGTGTAATTCAAAATTGGCTATTAAATCTTTGCCTAAGTAATGTTACTATTAGTGTCCGACCGAAACAGGTTTTTCACCTGAAACCGAAACCAAACTTTCGGTCGGTCACTACTTACTATATATATACACAAAAATAAAAATTGTATTATATTAATAAGTGAAGTTAATCAATAATTTTCAGAAGTCACTGAATATGCTCATCAGTTGGGGATTGATCCGGAAAGTGAGAGCCACCTCCTGCCTTTGGCTAGAGATGGCCTCATGCAAGCACTGCCTCCACCTTGGAAAGCCTAGTAAGTAGGCCTTTGTTTATCATTACTTTGTAGTGCAGTAGAAAGTCAACTGAGGAAGGCATCACAATGACATCTGGGCAAGGCGTTGCAATGGCAGCTGTGAAAGGCGTCACAATGGCAAATTACTCCAGTATGCTGCTCCACTGTGATAGTGTGTGGTGTTAGTGGGAAAGATAAAAATTAAGAAAATTTGTTTTATTGAAGTAGGCTTTTCACAACAATATAATAGTAATGAATCAGCGACCTGATCAATTTTCATCTGAACACTGTTTAAATTCTGATTTTTAATCATAAAACTAGATAAATTTTTCATTAATTTGTAGTCATGGTGGAGGAAAAGGTCTCGTGTTTGTGATACAATTCCTTTAAAAACTTCAACAAAGAGATCTTGACTGAGACACCCGTATTTGCGAACACAAGTAGTAAATCAGAAACAATCACAAAAGAGAATTTTGTTTTGTCTTTTTTAATTTTCTTCTTATAGCAATAATATTAAATCAGTCTTTGTTCTATTGTTCAAATAACTAATCTGTGCAACATATAAAATAACAATTGAATTCTAGCCAACTAATTTGTAGAATATACTGCATTTGGATTCTTTGTGCTAGTTTTACTTGTAGCTTTAATATATGGATGCTGATTTTTTTGCAACATATTTCTGACTGTGTATGGCAATAGGCTCACCACCGATGCCACAGGATTTAAATGTAACTGGTGAAACATGGGAGTGTCCTGCACTCCTCTGCCCTCGGGGGTTACAGGTTACGTTACGTTTTATTTCTTATCGTGTAATTCTAATAAAAAGGACATTTTGCTGTAGTAAACATAAAGATATTAGTTTATCACCATTATCATCGGCCTATTTCAGTCCATTTCTGGGCATAGGCCTCCCCCAATGAGCGCCATCGCACCCTGTCTGCGGCTTGCCGTATCCGGCCACTGCCTGCAGGTTATTAGCAGAAAAGTACAGATTATTTTTTCGTATCGCCTGGTCCCTTGCAGGGTAGTTAGGGCGCACCGAGTGTCAAATATGTTTATCCTTACAGACTCAATGTATTCCTACATTCGTCACGGTTTTCATACACGCACGCCGTTTTCTCATATATCTGACTGCTCAATCAGCTAGTATCTGTAATATAACTATATAATCAAATCATATAATAATACTAATGAAATAGGTTTATAGTATTTATTACTGTTAAACATCATTTAAACTGATAGTAAAGCTGCATGTTTCAATACAGTTTTGACGAGAAACTTCAAACGCATTACTACTATAACGAAGAAACGAAGAAGACTCAATGGGAGCATCCCCTTGACAATGTGTACAGGGAACTGGTGAAGCGCGCCAGGGATGCATCTATGCAGGATGATACGTGTGCGTCTGTGCAGGTGGGTATTGTGAAAAAGGCTAGCTTCCTATGCAACAAAAGATATCGCCATTCTCTAGTGAGTGTTGTATATAATTTATGATATTCGTTAATATAAATCTTATTGAATTTATGATTGTTAAAAATTATATGTCAATTTGTAATAAAATATGTGAATTTTCTAGAAAGATCTAAATAAATTAGTATTGTGTTTTCCATTATATAATATGGCATATATAAAATTGTCACTAATAAGGCAAATTTTTTTGGTTACTAAACAGGAACTCCTTACATCGGAAGAAAACACCAAAAACCTTGAGCGTGTGGAAACCAAAGTGGAAAGTGACGATGATGATCTCTCTACAGACAGTGAAAACCACCAATCTGATCTGAAAGAAGCCGGTAATGCCTCCTTAGTGACAGGCAACAGGCGTCTGACACCTCTGGGTAGACCTCCATTAGCGCCTTTGTCGAGGTTGGATAAAAAATTGATTGATTTGCGAATCTCGCCTCTAAGACGCAGTGTCGACAGTTCATTGGGTAAAAGTAGGAACGCAGACGCTCCGGTACGACCGACTACGTTTGAGAGGCCTAAGACTTTGTTCAAACAACAATCTGAGATAATTGATTTAAAGATGCCCGTTCTGACCAGTCCGGAAGAAGAAAATTTTAGTCCTCTGCTCACTTCTGCTAAAATTGATAGAGGACTGCCTCTAACAGGTAGGATATAAAAAAATTTGATTGATTTATTTACCATGTACATTATTTGGTGACTTTTTCATTTTGTCTGCACACATTCTTTAGCACCCCCTGTAAATTTTTAAGGTTATCATTGGCATATTCTAAGATAACTTATTTTCTTATTATTTTAATAACACTCCATAGTGTTCTAAAGTAATAGGTTTTATTGAGAGATGATCTTTTCATTAGATGTATTCTAGATTATTAGATGCATTTTGGTGACTTGTGTAAACAGGCCATAATAATGTTTACTGATTGCAAATGGTACAAAACATCCAATGTTACTATTATCCTGTAAGCCCTGTTAGAATATTCAGTGTAGACTTGTAAATAAATTTATCCCCAATTTCAGGCAAAGGCAACTTGTTTCTCAAGATATCTAGGTCCAATCTACCAAGCCCAGACACAGAAAAGTCCTTATTACAAGACTCAGTGACCAAGAGTGATCCACCCAAGGGCATCCTTAGAGAAAAGACGTCTGATTCCTTGCATAGAAAGGCTGAGAGTGTGGTGCTCGGAAAAGCTAAACAGGTTGTTAGTTTTGATGAAGACAAGAAGAGTGTTAGGTAAGAACTATTAGGATGTGTTTTAAAAAGAGATAGGATGTTAAAGAAGATAGGATATTTTATCACACATTGCAGAAACATATGATCTCTGATGATTTTTCAGAGCTACAATATGGTAAACTGTGTATTCGCTTGAAATGAAATGTGTGGTAGGGAAAAAAATGTGTGTAAAATAGTTTTAGTATGTAAAATAGTTTTATAGAAAATTGGCTAATTGTTCATCAATTTAGTCTTATAAAAATAAAAATAAAAACACCTGAAGATTGTTTTATCAAAGAAAATTGAATGATTGTCATGTTTTGATAATTACTTTTTAGAGTTAGATCAGATTAGCACATTTGTTAGAGTAGATTGGCAGAAAACTATAAATAAATCTTTATAGTATTGTACTCTGCATTTGTTAACGTTTAACTCTATAGAACACTTTTTTATAGATTCAAACTGGAAAATTTACCTGAGCCAACAGTGAGCCCGGGGTCGAACAGCTCATCTGAACAGAATGACGCCCAAAGCTCCATTATCAGTGCAACCCCAGCACCAATACCTTCACCAGTCATCCCTTCATCACCTATAATCCCTTCTCTGTCACCCCTGTCACCTTTATCCACGGTGCCTTTAAATACCATTGTATTGTCCCCATTGGTAACAAGGCCACCCTTGCCTCCAAGACCTCAGTCTTCAGATAGTCCTAGGGAGTTGAAGAGTGCTGGATCAGATAAAGATTCTTTAGGTAAGCTTAAAACTATTATCCCAAAGGTAAACGTCTAGTATTTACTATGTAATATGTGTATTATTATTATTATTATTGTAATGAGCTTTGTCCGTGGTGCCTTTGAATTTAAAAGTTTAGTTGCAAAAAATTATACTGTATGTTCTAATTTTTCAGTACGTCTTACTTTTGTAGATCAATTCAAGCAATAAAATTTTTTAGACTTTTTAGATATTTTCACTTTCTCGTTGGTTGTGTTTGCAAGCGCGACTGCCGATCGGGAGGATCTAGGTTCAGATCCCTGGTGGGGTGCTATTGGATTTTTCTAATTAAGAATTTCCAGTAGTGACTCGGAGTCTGGATTTGTGCCTGGTGTATGGCAATTGGTTCACTACCTATTCCATGGGTCTTAAACGTAATTGGTGAAACGTGCGATAGTTTAAGTAAAGCATTTTATTGTATTTATTTTATTATTAACTATATCATCGGTATTTCATTGATTGATTGACAAAGATACGAAGCATATCAAAATGGAATGGAGAGTTTAAATATGGATATCATGACATTCAATAAAGTCAATTCCCATGTTGTATGTTACAGGTACAGATTCGATTGATAACCGTGGTACATCACCACGTCGTCGCTTAGTGAAACCACCACCAGCTGACTACATTAAACCTGAGCTGTTCCAAAAGAATTTCCAGAAGATATCCGACCTCGTGCGGCGGGCTGATATAGAGACCGCGCCTATAAGTTTGGACGAGCCTGTATCGGATAAGGAGAGCAGACCAAGGTACGTTTTTGTACTATATTAATGAGTGATACTGTTATAGACATTTATGGTAAATTTTAAAAACCACTTGTTTCCTAGTTATTTAGTAATATCTTATTTATTTCTATTTGCTTATATGACTATTTATTTGATCAAAATACATGTTTATCGTGAAATCGGTTAGTTTAGTATATGGAAATTTTATTTTAACATAAACTTTGTGCACAGATATAGACTACATTCCATTTAGAAATACCATTTGGTATGGAAAAAAGCAGTGGTAGTTGAAGCAGTGGTAGCCTAGTGGTTAAGAATTCAGCCTCTCATTCCGGGGATCCTGGGTTCAAATCCATGGCGCGCACCT